>QEPC01011684.1:2076671-2090429 GCA_003113815.1 Sphenodon punctatus
GGCACATTTGGATTTGCCAGGGCAGAGCACCCATGGACCAGCAGACAGCAGCAGCGGGATTACCAGGCCAGTGGGGCACATCACCCAGGGTTGCCAGGGCAGGCAGACAGGCACCTTGGCATGAGAGGCAGGCAGACCAGGGCAGGGTTCGAGCTTTGCCCACAGGGCGGGCAGACAGGCAGCATGGCATGAGCATGGGAAGGCAGACTGAGGCAGGCTTTGTTCTAGGCCACCTGGGCGGGCGGGCGGGCAGACAGGCAGCATGGCATGAGCAGAAGGCAGGCAGACTGTGGCAGGCTTTGATCTAGGCCACCTGGGCAGGCGGGCGGGCAGACCGCAGCGTGGCATGAGCAGAAGGCAGACTGAGGCAGGCTTTGATCTAGGTCACCTGGGCAGGTGGGCAGGCAGACAAGCAGTGTGGCATGAGCAGAAGGCAGGCAGACTGAGGCAGGCTTTGAGCTTGGCAACCAGGGCAGCCAGACAGGCAGCGTGGCATGAGAGGCAGTAGGGAAGGCAGGCTGGGACCTTGGCAAGGTACTCAGGCTGGCAAATACGTACAGTGAGCAAGAGAGAGAGCCAGTCACATAGGCAGGCCGAGATTGTCTAGCTAGAGGCCGGCTGGCAGGCTTACAGTTTCCCAATGCCACCCTGCATCATGAGGTCAGTCAGATAGGCCGGCCAAGGCCATCTAGTCAGAGAGAGAGGGGGGCAGGGTGGCCGCAGGGTATTGGGAGGGAGGGACAGCACCTCAGCACAGCAGCCCAGATTGAGGAGGAGCCCCGTCCCAAGACTGCCCCAGGCATGGGATGGCGTGTGCAATCCATGCACCAGCAATCCGTGTCCAGGGGCAGCTCGGGGAATCCCAGCAGCGGAAGGTTCACCTTCAGGAACAGCAACTGCTCCACCAACTTGGCTCCCAGTCTCAGGCGGTGCGGAGAGCAAATGTCCCCCATCATGGAGAACACCCACTCACTGGGGACACTGCTTGGTGGGCAGGACAAGAGACCCTTGGCCACTTTGGACAGGGTCGACCACAGGTTGGTCTTGCCGGCCCAGTAGGCCAAGGGATCACTGCTGGGATCGATGCATGGCTCCTCCTCTAGGTAGGTCTTCACTGGGCACTGTTGTACTCCCTCTGGTAACTCTGCCTGGGCACCACCTCCACCACTGCCCTCAGTCATGCTGCTTGCCCTATTGTGCATGACCCCATGCTCCCCAGAGTGGCCTGCACATAGGAGCTCCTGCTGCTGCTGGCAATAGGGGTGCTGCTACTGTTCAGCCTGCTGCTGGTGCTGCTACCGCTAGGGCTGGGGGCAGGGATAGTCCCCGCCAGCTGAAAGGGGTGGCTGCTCCAACTCCCGCTCACTGGGGACACTGGTTGGTGGACAGGACAAAAGACCCATGGCCACTTTGGACAGGGCCTGCCACAGTTGGTCTTGCCATCCCAGTAGGCCAAGGGATCGCTTCTGAGTTCTATGCACAGCTCCTCCTCCAAGTAGGTCTCCACTGCTGCTGAGGTGCTGTTGTACTCCCTCAGGTAACTCTGCCTGGGCACCACCTCCACCACTGCCCTCAGCCACACTGCTTGCCCTGCTGTGCAAGAGTCCATGCTCCCCAGAGTGGCGTGCACATAGGAGCTGCTGCTGCTGGCAATAGGGGTGCTGCTGATACTCAGCCTGCTGCTGGTGCTGCTACCGCTAGGGCCAGGGATAGAACCCGCCGGCTGAAGGGGGGGGGCTGCTCTGACTCCCACCATCCTCAGGGGCGTCCTGCTGCTGCTGCTGCTGCTGTGCACTCTCTGCCTGCTGGATCCTCTCCACCAGCTCACCCTTCCAGTGCACATAGAGTGGTGTCTGGCGTGCCATGCTGCCCTTGACCCTGGGGTCCAGCATGGTTGACAACACGTATTCCGCCCGCTGCAGGAGCTCGTCGAACCATGCCTTCAGCCCTGCCTTTAGCTGCTGCACCACGGCAACCACTTCATCCTTCAGCTTCCTGCCCTGAGGGCCACAATCCCACCCCTGGAGAATTTCCTCCAGCCTCTTGAGGAGACTCTACACCAGAGGGGTCACCTGGCTGATGGTGGCCATGGACAAGCTGATGGTCTCTGCCACGGCCAGGAATGGTCTCAAAACGAAGACCGTGTGCGCCAGGATCTCCCATTCTGCCCCATAGTACCCTGGAGGTGCCCCGTTGTCCGTCACCAGTTGCACCTGATGCAAGGCGGCTTTCTGCTCAAGAAGCCGCTCAAACATCAGGAAGGTCGAATTCCACCGCGTGGACACATCCTGCACCTGCTGGTGCACTGGGGAGTCTTGCTCTGCCTACTTCGCCTGAAGGAGGTTGCTGCCCTTCACGCTCCAGTTAAAGAAACCAGCCAGCTTCCCCCCCCCCCGCTCGATCAGGGAACTAAGGGTACCTGCCCCAATCCCCTTCTCCCCCAAGCCCAGAGCATCCCTGAGCACCAGGTGAAGGGTGTGTGCAGCACAAGAGATGCTGATGAAGCCCCCCTCGCAGACTGCCCTCAATATGTTGGCCGCATTATCAGTCACCACGCACCCGTTGGTGAAGGGCACACCAGACGTGACCCACTCCCTCACCATGGCGGTCAGGGCTGCCTCAATGTTCCGAGATGTGTGGGGACCGTCCATGACGTCTGTTTGAAGCAGGGCCCACCTATACCCTGCTTCGGGACCCCTCCTCCCACTGCCAAATGCTGCCTCTGGGTCCTGCCACCAGTGCGCCGTCATTGCCAGGTAGGCATGCTGCGCGTTTTTGCTCAATCACAAGTCTGTGGTGAAGTGGAAGGTGGCACCCCCAGCCCCTGCCAGCTGCTCCCTCACCCACTCCTTTAAAGCCCGGTACAAGGCTGGCACCACCTGTCGACTCAGGGTGGTGCGTAACGGCAGCTTAAACTGGGGAGCCAGGAAGCCAATCAGGCGCCTGAAACCCATGTCCCTGACCACTGAGAAGGGCTGCCCATCCAGGGCAATCATTTCCCCCAACATGCGTGTGGCTTTCACTTGAAACTACAGCAACAACAAACTACTGCAAGTAGTACAAATGTTCAAAAGATTTAATGAGGGAACAAACATGTAAGGGTCAAAATGGGGAAGCAATAATATTTCTAAATATGCCCCATAAATCACCTGCAAAAGTATAACAATAAGATTCCAACGTTTCACCAGGAAAAACTGGCTTCTTCCGTGGTATTTTCAAACTTCTTTTTCTAGGATGACATTCTTTGGCAAATCTAAGAATACAGAGGTAACAGTACAGAAACATAATTTAATAGCAATCAAACAATCTCAAAAACTCTTTCAGAGGGCCAATCAGTCACTTAGTCAATCAGATAACAAATACAAAATACAAAAAATGACCAGCAGTAAAATAAAAACTTAAGCCATTAGGGAAAACCGTTTCATCCAGTATTTACATATCGATAAACAGTAAAGACCACACAGAAAGATTAAACCATAATGCTAATAGTTATAAGTCTCTAAACGAATACTATAATATAAATAACACATGCAAGCGCCCACCTGCAGCAACAATATCCAAGGAGCAAAGTAAAGAGCAAGAAAGTAGCTCGAGAGAACCCCCTCATACACAGAGTGAACAGCTAAAAGTAATTAACATAAGACTTACTGGGGCCAGAAAAATGTTGGCTACTTCCTCATAGGCTAAACAGCCTTCCTTTGGGAATCCTCTAACCTTCCCTTTTTAGGGTGGCGGCTCAGCAACTCCTAAAATCCACAAGGGTTTGTCCCCTCTGGAGTTTCGCCCCATTGTATCTGGCTATAAATCTTTATTAGAACCACTATCAAAATTTGTGGTTTATTATTTGGAAACCATTTATTTCAGAGGTCTCATCTTATATTAAGGATTCCACACATTTTATTTCCATTTTAGAAGATGTTGATCTTTCTAGTATACAACCCTTATTGGTTACTATGGACATAAAAGCATTATATACGAACATCCCACATATGGAGGCTTTGGGAGTCATGGAAAAATATTTTTATAAGAGGGCTGTCCAAATCCCATCAACTCCCTTTCTTTTGGAGCTTGGCAAGGTGGTGCTCACTGATAACTATTTTGTGTTTTGTAATGAATTTTTTTTACAAATTAAAGGTGTGAGCATGGGTAGCAACCTGTCCGCAGAACTTGCCATTATCTACATGCATGACTGGGAAACCAAATATATTTATAACCAAGAGTTGAATCCTTATTTTGATTATATTTTTCTTTGGCATAGGTATATTGATGACATTTTTGTCATCTGGCAAGGTAGTTCAGCAACACTTTTGGAATTTCAACAATGGATAAACAGGCAACACGCTACAATTAAGTTCACTATGCAATCAAGTGAATCTAAGATCAATTTTTTGGACCTTTGGGTGCATATGAAGGGATCTGAGTTGTCCGCTTCGACATACGTTAAATCTACCGATCAAAATACATACTTGTTTTATGATAGTCATCATCCCTGCCATTTAATCAGAAACATCCCAAACAGTCAATTTAGAAGGATCAGGAGAAATTGCTCTAGAGAGCAGGATTTCAATTTAGAAGCAGAACAAATGTGCAGAGATTTTGCAGACAGGGGCTACACACTCTGGGTAATTAGAAATAATCTAGAGAAAACTATGGCAGTATCAAGAACAACCATTTTGCAGGGAACACATTTGGAATGTTTGAAGTATGAAAACAGGTTGGTGTGTGTCACTACCTTCAATAATTACAGTGAATATATCAGGGACATTATTTTGAAATATTGGAGCACACTGGACCATGTTGATGGATGGATGGATCCAACGCTTTTTGCATACAAGAGGGGGGGAAATATTCGTGACCATATAGTTAGATCTAGATTGCCACCATTATTACAAAGAACAATCGACAAAAAGGGAATAGTGGGAAATTTTCCTTTTGGCCATTGTGTAAATTGTATTTATAGTAAAAAAGTAAAGTCCTTTAAGTTTGTTGATAGCAAGACTTCTGAAATTAGAGAATTCATTAACTGCAGCACTACTGGAGTCATTTATAGTATTCAGTGCTCATGTAGGAAAATCTATATTGGGAAAACCTCCAGACCTTTAAAAACTCGAATTACTGAACATAAAAGCAAATTAAAAACTCGCACAGTTTTGGCTCCCTTAGTAGAGCATTATAACTCATACCATCAGGACACAAATGAATTTGTTTTCTGGGGTACTGAAAAATTGCAGCCACCTGTTGATCCAAAAGACCTTATGACAAGAGAAAACTTTTGGATTTTTACGCTTGACACTGTTCAACCACGTGGGTTGAATGAGCTCACAGATTTTTAAATTTGAGGTGTACAGCTCACCGTATCCCCAGAGTATTTAGTTTAATTTTTACTGCAGGTAGTGTAGACAGTTGCTCATACTTTTACTAACTGGGGGCTGTCACAAGCTTTCTACCTGGAGTTTTTTTGTTTTTGCTTTATTTATTACATTTAGTATATTTTTTTGTACTAGGTCATGTTTGGCCAGTTTACTCATACTTTCACATAGGGATTGCATATGCAGTCTACACAAAAATGGGTGTTAGTGATGTCCTTTAGCTGGCAGGCATTTAAACAGTAACATACCAGATCTGATTTAGTTATCCATAGTCGGGCCGGTTTTGCCACCAACCTGAGGTGAGTTAGCCATTTCAGACAAAGCCCAGTGTGGAGAGCTTTTTGGTTTCAAGCAGCAAGCCCCAAGCAGCCACTTAGAGACATTCCCAAAAATTAGGAAGCAAGAGGCATAAGGACACTGCCACAAGAAAAAGAGGTCAGTGAATGCATAATGTATAAAGTTTCTTTGTTAACAGATACAGAAGGCATGTGTAGCATTGCTATTGACTCTCAGCACATTTTTACTTCCTCCTTTTAGGAGATATATAATGGATAGTGGCATCAATTGATCGCTACGTGCTTGAATAAAGGGTAAGTGGTTTAAAACCACAGATGTATTGTAATCGTGGAACAGTATTGGGTGGAGTTTAAACCTGCAAACAGTATGGCTTTATAGATCTCAATTTTAAATTCAATAGAGACTGCCTATATTGCTTTTACCCACAGGGTGACCCAGCCCCGCTTCTAAGTATTGCAAGACTTTGGCAAACATTCTTTGAAGTTTTCTACATTCCCTGGAACAAGCAGGATTTTCATCTCTGATGAAACGTCAGCGAAATGTCAGAATAGATCCCTTTAGTGCAGTTTTTGACTTTTCCTTCCTGCTTCACATTTTGGGGCAAACCAGAGACGTTTTAGGCGCCACCCCTTAGATCTCACATTCCAGCAAAGTTGTGGGGACTAGTTTCCTTTTCAGTCCCTGGTGGTTTCTCTGTATATCTGCATTAGGGCTATACCTTTTTTGATACATTTGTTATGTTTGCACTTTTTGGTATGCTTGTTTTTGGACATCAGTAAACTTGTTGTTTATTTCTATAAAGTGTTGGCAATTTGTACTTGCCACTGTGCTTGCTTGTATCCATTTTTTGGTTGTGACTTTTTTCTGTGGAGTTTATTTGCCTTGGTATACAGTTGTTGTTGGATTTACCTATTATTCAGCAACTCCAATGACATCTGGACCGCATCGGTTTCCTTGATCCCTCACAGTCTGGTTTTCATCCAGGTAATGGCACTGAGACTGCTCTTGTGGCCTTGGTCGACGATCTCCACCATGAGTTGGACCGGGGTCAGTCCACTCTGCTGATTTTTTTAGATGTGTCAGCTGTCTGACATGGCTGATCACGAGATGTTGGTGATCTGCCTCCGGGACTGTGCCGGGGTGGGCGGAACTGTCCTTGAATGGTTCTGCTCTTTCCTGACTGGAAGAACTCAGTGTGTGATACTGGGGGACTTTTCATCATCTCTCCGGGATTTCACGTGTGGAGTTCCGCAGGGATGTATTCTGTCCCCTTTCCAGTTCAACGTGTACATGCAGCCTTTGGGCAAGATCATGAGAGGGTCTGAGATTCTATGTCATCAATATGCTGATGACAGCAAACTGTACCTCTCATTTTCATCTGACCCAGGCCCTGTAGTTTCTGTGTTTAGTTTACCCAGTGTCTGGCTGCGGTGGGGGATTGGATGAGGGCGAGCTGTCTGAAGCTGAATCCCAATAAAAAACGGAGGTGATGTTGGTGGGAAGGGGTGAGGTGGTGGAGGCCCCCATCGTTGATGGGGTGCATTCCTCCTTGGTCCCTCAAGTTCAGAATCTGGGTGCGCTCCTTGATTCACGGCTCTGCCTGGATGCTCAGGTGGCGAACGTGGCAAGGAGTGCCTTTTGTAAACTACATCTGGTCTGCCATCTTCAGCCTTATATCTCAGGCCCTGATCTTGCCACTATCATCCATGCATTCATCACCTCAAGATTGGACTACTGCAACACGCTCTACGTGGGGCTACCTTTGGTGATGGTCCGGAGACTGCAGCTGGTGCAGAATGCAGAGACCCTCCTCCTGACAGGGACAGGCCACCAGAAGCACATAACACCGGTGCTCCGTTCTCTGCATTGGCTGCCTATAGTCTTCCAGGCCCAATTCAAAGTGTTGGTTCTTACCATTAAAGCCCTATATGGTCTCTGCTTACCTGCGGGATCGCCTCATCCCTCAGGTCCCGGATTGGCCCCTGCGGTCATCCAGGGGTGCCCTCTTGGAGGTCCCCCGGGTGTCCTGAGTGGCGACCTTTGAGAGGGCATTCTCATTCTTGGTGGCTGCACCAAGGCTGTGGAACTGTCTCCCGGTGGAGGTTCACCTGTCTCCAGATCTCCCCTCTTTCCGTAGAAACTGTAAAACTTGGTTGTTTCACTGGTCGTTTGGTGAGGGGGATGGGTAGTGGGGGGGAGGGGAGATTGGAGGGTATTTATTCAGGACCTCGTGGTGTCTTAAGTTGTTTTATCTTTTGTATTGTACTTTTATGTTTTTACTTGTGTTTTATAGTAGATATGTTAGCCGCCCCAAGCTGCCTTTGGGCAGGAGGGGGAAGGATACAAACTTTGAAAGTAAAATAAATAAATAAATAAATAAATAATCAAACCTACTCTCAAAGCCCATCTCAGGGCCAATGTGCTTCCTCAGGGTCTGACCCCCAGCACAGAGCCCACCTCCTGCCAAGCTTGCCCAGGACAGCCAGCCCTCAGCATCACACATGGCCATCATGAATGGCAGGGCTGCCACTTGGCCTCTCTCTTTGTATTCCAGACTCAACCAACCGATTGAGGGCCCAAAAGGGGGAGCCCAATTAGGAGAGATTTAACCCACTAACTGGGAAGCCCAGTGAGCCCCACCTTGTCCTACCCTGGGCGCTAAACCACAGCACCCCAAACAGACAAACCTGGAGTGGCCCCCGCTCAGTGCCCCAACCCACTGGACACCTTTGCTTGCCATACTGCCCATCCAGGTACACTTCTGGGTTGCTGCGTAGGGACACTGCCACAAGAGGCAGTGGCTACTTAGCTCAGTTGCCTCCACTCCATACCAGAGGGGATCTCCAGTATGTCACAAACTCCAATCTGAATATCTCCTAAGAACAAATCAGCCCCAGTATCTGGTAGGTGGACCCCGTCTTCCCTAAAAAGCTCTGGGGGCATGCTCACCACTCTGTCATGCCTGATCTCCATTTTGCTCCACTCCATCACCCACTTAGATATCTCCTTGCTTATCTTCTTCCACATCCTTTCAATCTTCCCCTCCCCAGACTGTACGCTCCAGCATTGATGACCAGGCTATGAACATCCCTGGGCACTTCTCAAGTGCAGACAAAAGATCCTTCTACATACCCAAAACAAGACCCACTCTCTTACAGTGCACCAGATTGTTCCCACCCACACTATCAAAGTGCACTGCTCTGGCAGTTGAAAACTCCCCTATGCCTAAATGCATGCCAGATTTTTCAGGCCATTTAAGCCATATGGCACGACTCAGCCCAAGCTGAGAACCGGGGGGGTGGGAGGTACTGGACACTCGTTTCTGCACACAATGCATGATATTGTAGCCAAAGATAACAAGTCAAGACATTGCCTGACCACATCTCAAACCTGAAAGTCAGTGAAAGGTAAGCAAGAAATGTTATCATGTCATGACTCACCTGATGTAGTTTCAATATGCTCTGGACCTCTACCTCCCTCTTGCTCAAATCACACTTAACCCAAGTCCTGGTTCCACTGCTGTGGAAGCTACCCCAATTCTAAATGTTCTCCCAGACCTTTGGAGCAGGGAGGGGGGGATGGGCTAAAAGGTTTGGGGGGGGGGTAGTGGGGGTTTTTAGATGGGTTTTAACATGTTTTTATTTGTTGTTTTAATGTTTTATTTACTGTTTTTCTGTTGTACGCCGCCCCGAGATGCCATGGGCATGACGGGGCAGCTAATAAATATAAATAAATAAATAAATGTGAGCTAAACTCAGAATTCTCTAACCCCCAAATCAACAGACCCCTCCATGAAATTGCCATGAATTGAAACTGGGTACGCCAACACTCATCCCCACCCCTCACCGCACCAGGTAGCTCCTCAATGCCCTGACCAGGCAAACCTCGCTATCTCCTGAGGCGTACAGTACCACCCATTTGCCCCTACCCAGCTGATCCATCTTAGACATCCTGATGTTAATACTAACCCAGCTGTCCCCCATCCAGATATCTTCAAACTCTACAGTCCTCCTAGATCTGTCAGTCATGGAGGCAGGTACAAGCTAACTGATGCTAAAAGCACCCAAAAAATGCTACCACAAAGGTAGCCCTAAATAGCATGACTTTGACACCACCTGAGAAAATATGGTGCACGTACATTCCCAATCCCCTCATTATTGCAATTGTAATTGGTTGCCTGGATTCCACGGTTCATGACCACCCCTCTAAAACCCACCTCTGCAAAAATCATGAGCAAGGATCAGGAAACCTCACCACCCTGCTACAAAAGGAAATGCCCAACAACTTCCTCACAGTCATGGAGGGCAAGCTTCATCCACCCCCTCCTGCCAATCCCTTTGACCCTCATCCTGCTGTTGATGGGGCCACTCCCACATGCCATAGGCACTGAGTGGGGGCAGCCCTCTCCCTTCCCCTGCGGCAAACCCTTACCTGCATCGAGCAGCAGGAAAAGCTCTCATCTCTGGGATATGCTGTATGATGGCATCAGTGTCGCTTTCAAACTCCTTGTGGGAAATCCAGCAAAATACTTGAGGTTAACAAAAACTCTCAATGGCCGTTTTTAGACAGACCGAGCTCCTGGCCGGGTCTATCTGTGCTGGGTGGAGTGCCAGCACATGTCCGGTGAGCGGGGAAGCATTCACACAGTGAGGGGTGGGTGTAAGCTGGGTATGCACACGCACCCATACACTGCCCACCCATGCCCCCACACGGACCAACTGGGAAAAACCCAAGTTGCTCTGTGCGTGAGTCACAGGAGCACACCTCCACGCACGCTGCCTTCAGACGGCGCCACAGTCTGTGTGGGGTGGGTGGACCCACATGGGCACGTCCCATCTAAAAACGGCCACTGACTTCAGTGAGACTTTTATGAATGTTCTGCTTTAACATGTTTATGAGCTTTTCTCAATCAAGTCTGGAGTGCTCAGCACCTGGCAGGATTCAGCCCTATTTCTCTTACTGTGTCAATCCAGTTTTGATCTCTAGTAGAATGCTTTGAGGATTAGGCTGTACATGAGCAAGTAGAGAGGTGGAGAGCAAGACCTTCTCCATGTCAACAGAAGGCAAAAATAGTTCATTATTTCTCTTTTTAAAATGTAGACAAATTTTACTATTTTAGTTAGGTAACAAAGTATCATTTTGCAATAATCTCCTTGACAAGCCCATTCAATTAATGGAAAATGATGAAGTGTTGCCAAAAATAAATATCAGATAATAAATTATACTACAGGAGTATATAAATATATTTTCACTTCAGTATTTCACTTCAATATTGCGTCATCCCTGAGGGGCCTGAATTGCGGCATTCCTCAAGGTTCTATTCTTTTGCTGATGTTGTTCAATGTATACATGCAGTCCTTTAGGGATGTCATGATCAAGCACTGGGTTGAGTATCATCAGTATGCAGATGATACACAACTGTGTATCTCCCCCCGTGAGCCTTGCCAACACAGCGTCTGCCTTGGAGGAATGCTTGAAAGACATAGCCACCTGGATGTGTTGGAGCTACCTTGTGCTCAAACCAGGGAAGACTGAAGTGATGCTGGTGGGAAGGGGAAGCTGATATTTATCTTATTTATTTATTTATCTTAAAATTTATATGCCACCCCCTCCTGCCTCAGGCATCTCGGTGCGGCTCACAACATTTTAAAAACATTAAGATAAACAATAATAATTACAGAGAATGCCCTCCTCATAGTGGACACCCGGGAAACCCGGGGGACCTCGAGGAGGACGCCCCCAACCGACCGCAGGGGTCATTCTAGGACCCAGAGGGTGAAGCGGTCCTGCAGATAGGTGGGGCCCAAGCCGTTTAGGGCTTTAAAGGTCAATACCAACACCTTGAATTTTCATTTTTTTGGGGGGTGGGGGGCGTAGAAACCTACCGGCAGCCAGTGCAGAAAGCAAAGCACCAGTATAATATGCTTGCATCGGCCCGTCCCTGTCAAGAGATGGGCCGCTGCATTCTGCACCAGCTGCAGCTTCCAAACCAGCACCAAGGGTAGCCCCATGTAGAGCGCGTTGCAGTAATCCAATCTCGAGGTAATAAAAGCATGGATGACTGTGGCCAGATCCGAGTCCAAGACATACGGCCTAAGCCGACGCACCAGATGTAACTGGCGAAATGCTCCTTTCACCACAGCCACCACCTGGGCATCCAGGCAGAGCTGTGGGTCCAGGACTCCGGACCTGAGAAACCAGGGGAGGGCGGACCCCATCAATGACAGGGGCCACCACTTCCTCAGCCCTCCCCACAACCATCACCTCCATCTTGTCAGGATTTAGTCTGGATATAAGGATGCCTTTGCCTCCCTTGGGCCCCTGAATGTGGATGGGGTCCAGGTGGAGGTAGTGGGCCAGGTAGAGAACTTGGGCATCACTTTCAACCATGCTCTGTTGAAACCCAGGTGTCGGACATGGTTTGGAAATGCTTTTTTCAACTACGCAATTTGCGTAAGTTACACCCTTATTTATCCCAGGCTGACCTTGCCATAGTCACCTATGCCCTCGTGACAATGAGGCTTGATTTTTGTAATTCCCTCTTCTACGGGCTACCAGCAGTGCTTATCGGTCACTTGCAGCTTATTCAAAACAAGGCAGCGCGGCTACCTACTGGTTTGGGCAGCCATGGTCATATTACCCCTGGCCTGCATTCCCTTCATTGGCTGCCTGAGCGACAAATTGAGTTAAAGATTGTGCTGCTAGTCTTTAGGGCCCTGAACGGCTTAGGCCCTGGCTATATTCGAGACTTACTTCTGGAGGCTCACACCAATGGGTATCTGCATGCAGGAACCACCCACTGTTTGGGGGTTTTGCCATTGTGCTTTAAGTCAGCAGATGATCGGGCGTTTCCTGTGGTGGGCCCCTCTGTGTGAAACTAACTCCCTCTGGCCCTCTGTCGCAGTTCCTCTCTCCTTACCTTTAAAGAGCACCTGAAAACATATTTGTTTTCTAGGTGCTTTTAGGATCCACTGCTGGTTCCCTCAATTGTGCTATGTCCTCCATTTTTCCTTAACCTATTTTTAAGTATTTTATTATTGTTTTAAATTGGTTTGAATTGTTTTAAATTGTTTTATACTGCTTATGTTGTTTTATACTTTGTGAAGCACTCTGAGTGCCATGTAAGGCAGGGGGGCGCTCTATAAAGTTATTAATTATATTAATAATTAATTAATTATTATTATTATTATAATCTCTAGCCTTCCCTCTCCCTCCTTCTCCCCTCTCCCCCCACCTCTTCCATCCTCTATTTCTTTTCCCCCTGCTCCTTCCTCCCTCCCAGCCCATCACTTCTCTCCAACCTCCTCACACTTCCTCCTCCCCCTTGGCTACCTTCCCCTCCTGCTCCTCTCCCACCCTCCCTATCTCTCGCCTGTCCCGCTGCCCCCTTCCTCCCAATCTTATCCCCATTCCCTGCCTTCTCCCTGATCAGCTCCCATTCTCCTGCTCCCTTTGGAACTGTCGTCCTCTGCCAATAAAGCACCCTACATCCATGATCTCTTCCTTTCCCACGCCCTCCAGCTCCTTGCCTTTACTGAAACTTGGATCTCCCCCTCTGACTCTGTCATCCCAGCCACCCTCTCCTTTGGGGGGGTCTCTCCTTTTTTCACCAGCCACGCCCCGAAGGCCAGGGTGGTGGCGTGGGCCTCCTCCTCACTAACTCCTGTCAATTCCAACCACTTTCTCCTCCCCCCTCTCTCTCCTTCCCTTCCTCTGAGGCTCACTCTGTGCACCTCTACTCCCCCCTCCATCTCCGCGTCGCTATCATCTACTGCCCCCCAGGCTCTCTCTCCTCCTTTCTCTCTGAATTTGAGTCCTGGCTCACTTTCTTCCTCTCCAACGATACCCCCACTCTCATCCTCAGTGACTTCAACATTCACGTTGATGTCCCTTCCCAGCCCTCCATCTCTCGCTTCCTCTCACTAGCCTCCTCCTTCAACCTCCACCTTTGGACCAACTCCCCCACCCACGCTAACGGCCATTCTCTTGACCTCGTCTTCTCTAGGAACTGCTCTGTCTCTGATCTCTCCTTCGATCCTCATCCCATCTCTGACCACTTCCTTGCCTCTTTCAATGTCTCCCACTGTCCCCC
>QEPC01011684.1:2092475-2111793 GCA_003113815.1 Sphenodon punctatus
CCACATCTGCCTCGCCCCCTCCCTTCGTACCTTCAAATCCCTCCTCAAGACCCACCTCTTCCACTCTACCCTCCTTGACTCCTCACTCCCCTCACCTAACTCCTGCTGATACCCTCCATCCAGTACAATCTGTTACCTGAGGTCTCTGTACTCATATCCTCACCACATGGACCAACCAGCCATCATTCTCGATGTAACCAAGCCAAATGTGTGCACCTGGGACCTCACGCCTCGTGAATGTTACACTTCTTGTCTCTCCTCTGTTCCCCTTCCTTTGTCCCCCTGGTCTCTTAGATTGTAAGCCCTAGGGCAGGGACCGTGTCTATTCAATTACTTTGTAAAGTGCCAGGTACATTGCTTGAGCTATATAAATATTTCCTAATAAATAATAAATTTGCAGCAACATAGTAGAATTCCAAACAGCACAGCCATCATGAGAAGCTGCAATGCTGAGCTCATGGAGGTCAATGACAAAGATCCCATTGAATTAAGTGGATGCAGATTGCACTCAGTGGGTACAGCCACCCAAGCTTAGCCAGGACCAGTTCCTGTGTGCCCAGGGTGGGCATTTGCAGCCGCCACATTTCAGGGCTAGTGAGGAGAACAGGGCACATAGTCTGTCCCCTCATGGGGAAACTGGGCAGGTAGGTCGCCATCGGCCATCCATACACACAGGCGTCTGTCCCTGCCCCACCCACTATCCCCTGGCCAGCCCCCATCCATGCCATGGGAGGTGCAGGAATGGTGCCCACACCCACTGTTCACTGGTGCTGGTGGGCCTTGCTATGGGGCAAGGCAGCACGGGGACCAGGTACACAAGCAGCACCTTGGTAACCTGATTTGGGTAGCCTTACCCCACTTTGGGTAAGTGTACTATGCACTGCGTTCTCTGCCTTTTTTGGAGGACACAGTGCATAGCAGTCAGCTGCCCACCCTACTGTGGGGTGGGGTAAATATCTGGTGGATGCCAGTAATACAAGCCACTGAATCACGTGGCAATGGTGCCCAAATCAGGGTAAGGCTTCCAAAAACGGGTTACTGTATCATTGGCTGCTGTACCCAATGTCTACAAACCTAGGCTGATTGACACAAGTTGGGAATCTGCTCCTATGACTCTAAAGACCTTTACCCATAGTTTGGGAAACAGTTAAACACAAGTAAAATCCCATCAGTGCTGAATGGTCAAATTATGCATTAACCATGCCTGACCTCTTTGATATATGGAGAATGTATTTGAAGTTTAGGCAAACCCCATGTTGATTGTGGCTGTAATCCATGTTAAAATTATGGGTGAGTAGAGCACTGTTTGCCAATTTCATAAAAGTTTTACAGTGGACTGTGAAAACTTCTGCATGATTCTGGATATTATCCAAAGGAGATCAAATTTATATTTCTAGCAAATAGGAATAGCAAAATTTCTTACCTAACCACTCCCTCATCCCCCCCAAAAAAAGCTTCCCTCTTTTTTTTTACTCTAAGGTCTGCTAGTAGTCTTTTTTTCTCTACATGAAATGGTTTTCCATCACAAAAGATAAATGGCAACATTTTTAATATGAATGTTGTGTCTATTATGTGGAATCACGTTTGAAAATTCCTCTCTCCAAAATTATTCCATTGTTATGTATTATACAGTTGACCTTAACTTAGATTTTTGTTTGTGTAAAAGACCTATATTACTACTCTTCTTATTAATGTATGGGAAATAATTAGTTATATGGTCAACAAGGCCAGGAGAACTCAAATCATGTGTCCCGAAAGCAAGAAACGTCATCAGGTTATATATTGCTATAAATATTTCTAGTAGTCAGCAGTTTCCAACTGTGCCTGTTGCAATGTGACCTACAGTATTTTGTAAACAGGTGTGAACATTCTTTACCGTGGTGAAACCTAAACGTATCCATGGCACAAATAGATTTCACTTTGAATGACTCTTGTTTCAGAAATTTTAGCCAGCTCTTGTATTTTGAGCTATTTAATATTTAGTTCTAAAACTAAGTTGTCATTGTTCATTAACACTTACACAAATATTTTTTCTTATGCTAAATTCTTGCATTGGATTCAATGCCTACTTCGTAACTCCTGTCATAGTTCCATGGCTAGAGTCTGTGTAACTTAAATAGCTAGAATGTGTAAATAGAATCCTGCCATTTTCTAGGACAGAGATTCCCAAATGGTGGTTCAGGACCCCAAGTACAGTATCATATCATCTGTGAATGAGGCCATGATATGAATGATATTAGATATACTTTGCATGTCATTTATTGCTATGTAGGGTCACAGGATTATGAGAGTGCGGGAGCGCTCTAATAGTTAAGGTGTTTTACACCCTCCATTATAAAGTCCCAACTTTCTATTTGCTATAACATTGGCATGATTAAAGTCAGGATCATGAAATTTGTGGTGAAGGATCACTTGAGTAGGCAGTTCATACTGTCCCTATTTCAGCCAAATTGGCTGGATAACAGCGGAGCTGTCACAGTGTGAAAACTGCACTTTGAAAGCCCGTTTTAGCAAAAGTTAGACGGTCTCAATCTCGGCAGAGTAAAGGGGTTTTGTGTTGGTTGGGAGGAGGTGTAAGCCTTTTAGAAAATTCAAGGAGGCTGCCAAGGGGTGCCTTCTGGTTTACTTTTTATAAATCAGGTTAGTTGTTTTTAAGTTATGACTTCTTGAGAATTCAATATTAGCCTATGGAGACCATCTTGAGTTGGAGCGCATGCAAACATTCTATGTGCAATGCAGAGACTGTTTAAAAGCAAACAGTCTTGAGTACTGAGGACTACGACTCCCAGCAGGCACTGCTTGCTAGAGCCTATCAGTGCAGGGGAAAGAGAGGGAACTGCACCTTCCAGGGGGCAGGGTAAGTGACTGGTCAGTCATGTTTAGAGCTGATCTGGTGGGGAGAGGAGAGCAAGGTCTCTGGAAGGGAGAAAGCGGAAGGTCATTATGATCTGATCCCGCACAGCAGGTGCCTCAGCTTGGGGGGCCAGGGACGCCGAGATGGCTAAACAACACAGCTAGCTAACCCTGCAGTGATGTTTGGGGTGGCTGATTTTGCCCCCTAAACCTGCCCTGAAACACAGAGCACATGGATTTCAGTGACAGTCCTTCCCCCTCCAAAAACATGGGGTGTCTGGGCTGCGGCTCCAATGGGACGCCTCATTGGAGGAGCATGGCTGGGGCTGGAGCGCTGTGGAGTTTGCCTGGGATGGTTCCAGGTGCAGGAAGAGGGCAGAGGTTTATCCCAGAGACAGGGACAGGAGGCTACAGGTGGGATGGAATCGATCTTCTTTCAGCACTTCTCTCTCGGACTTTCCCAACCCCACTAAGGAATGAGGGGTAAGCAGGTGCTCTGGGCTGATACAGTGAATGTTCTGCAGGAGGAGGGCAGGGAGATGGTGGGTCCTGTGCAGATCAGCCCTGTGGGGCAGAGTGGCAAGTGTAGTCCTCTTGGGAGGACTCGAAGAGCAAGTCTCAGCCCAGGGTGGGAAATGCTATGGGGGAGCAGGGAGGAAGGGAGCATACACAAAGTGTGTGAGGGGACATTAAAGGGCGAGAGTAGGGGCAGAGTCTCTGTAAATAGCTTCTACAGTGGAAGCCATGTACAGGGGGAGCACTTTACAGGGATCGGCTTTATTGGGGATACAGAATATGGAACCCAGTACAGGGGGAGGTCTGCAGAGTGGGCAGTGTTGCGCAAGAAAGGGAGCCCTGTCCAAGAGGGAGTAAAGTGGGGAAGTCTTGTAGAGACAGAGAGCTGCAGAATAATGACCATAATTGTGCTGTGGGAGAGCCCTGGACAGAGAAGAACTGAGTGAGGGAGCTTTGTACAGGGGGAGAGCTGCAGGATGGGCAGAATTATGCCAGGTGGAGAGTTCTGTACATGGGCACAGCAAAGTCGGGGAGTCCTGTACAAGTAGTGAACTAGCCAGGAGGTCCTGGACAGCGGGAGGTCCTAGAAAGCAGAGTGGCCAGTGTTGCACATGGAAAAGAGCTCTGACAGTGGGGAGTAGAGTGGTAGACTCCCATACAAGCCATGAGCTAGAGAGATCATAGAGAGCGGTTTTTTGGAAGTTTGCAATGCTTAAACCGAACCAAAGTTGTTGTATTCTTAGTAAAGCAGGGAGCTACCAGTAAAAATCCAGCTTCACCTTGCTTGCTATTTGAAGGAAGTAACAACCTTCTAAACTGAAGCGATCAGCTCTTCCACCTTGGCCTCTCCTAAGCCCTGCTCCCATAGTGGTTATGCTAGTCAGCATTCTACTGCTCCAGCAGGACAAATTTTCTCCGTTGCATTGTATTTAACAAAAAACTTGGATATTCCATAATCAAAAAACCTCTAGTTTACAAGAAGAGTTAAAGCTCTTGCAAATTCAGTCATACATTAAAAAGCATGGAAATTGCAAGTTAAGGCTCCCGCCTTAACTTCCATGCCATGTTAGCAGTAAAGACATTGTACAGTCTCGCATATTGTGCTCACTTACAACTCATGCTCCCACACTTGCCTTTGTCTTTCAGCACCAATCCTCTTTGTTTTTGCAAGTTGGGGGCAACACTGAAGCTGGGGACAGGAGGGTGTGAGCTGGCCCCTCACCCCCTCCTTTCCCTCTGTCCTTTCATTTCAGTTGAGAATGGGACAGCTGACTAATGGCTCACGGCCGTCCCTCTTACCCACTAGTCTCCATTGCCCTCCCAGAGCACAGTGAAGCTGGGTAGAGTCATATACAAATATTTAATTAAAACTAAGTTGGGTATACATTGAAATTAATAAAATGGAATGGCCATTGGAAGAAATAGAGGCAACAGCAGTGCCAATTTCTAAATAAATACTATTGTCATTCCAACATCCAATGAAGTGATTGTGAAATTATACAACACAGTTGCATCTTTGGGAGTACATAGGGAAGCCAAGAGGGTGTGAAATGATGAAGGCACCAGATGCAATAAGTGGAATGGTTGGAATGACAGGGAAAAAAACAAAGTGTGCAGGATTAAGTAAGTAGGTGGAATGACAGAAGGAATTAGAAACAGTTACAACAACAAGGTTCTAAGTGAAATAACGGATTCAGAAGACTGATGGGATATCTGAGGAAGCAGTGCTATCGTTTTACCCACTTACCATAGCTGACTCCCTATCCATTGACTCTCAATAGTCTCCCTCCCTGTTATTCCATTTCCAATCCTGTGGGGTTTTGGGGTGGGGTTTTTTGTCATTCCACAGACACACTTCTGGTCCATATGAGACATACAGACAAACATTGTATTTCCCAGGACTTTCGAGTTCTCTGTGAGGGGAGTGGAAGCTACAGGGTTATTTATTTTATTTAATTTTATTTACAAAAAGCTTCTATCCCGCACCCTCCTGCACCCCAGCAGCTCGGGGCAGCGAACAACATAAAAGCCTAACAATAAAACCATCTAAAACTACAATATATAAAATGGAAACATAAAATAGCAGCTAGCTAATAAAACCCCTCCCCACCCCCTCCCCGAAGGCCCAACGGAACAACCAGGTCTTACAACATCTGCGGAAAGAGCGGAGGTCAGGGGACAGATGGGCCTCCAACAGGAGAGAATTCCACAGCCAAAGTGCAGCCACCAAGAACGCCATCACCGCCGTCACCACCCGGCATACCCAGGGGACTTCAAGTCGGGTGCTCCCGGTCAAACGCAAGGGCCGCGAAATGACACAAGGCTTGAGGCGGTCTCGCAGGTAAACAGGACCCAAGCCGTTTAGAGGCGTGACTTGGACCCAGGACTCCTGGGCTGTATGTTACAAGGTTGAGAGGAGAACAGGCTCAGAATGAGGACTATTGAGTTGCCTGTGAAGGGAGTGCAGCCTACTGGATTAGAGTGGGGTGAAGAAGCTGGAAGCCAGGAGTCCTGAGTTCTCTGTTACAGGGCTGGGATCAAGTAGATTAGAGGGGGAGAAGGGGTGGGAGCCAGAACTCCTAAGGTCTCTCTTTCTTAAAGTGGAAACGGAGGGGGTGAGGGGCCAGCTCACACCCTCCTGTCCCCAGCTTCGGTGTTGCCTCCAACCTGCAAACAGGAAGAGAAATGGGGCTGAAAGACCAAGGCAAAGTGTGGGTACATGGAGCCTAAATTGTAAGTGAGCACAATATGCGAGACTGTACAATGTCTTTACTGCTAACATGGCACGGAGGTTAAGGCAGGAGCTTTAACTTGCAATATCCATGCTTTTTAGTGCATGATTGAATTTGCAAGAGCCTTAACTCTTCTTGTGAACTAGACGTTTTTTTTATTATGGAATTATTAAGCCTCAAAACAGGGTCATGCAGGCAAAACTTTAGTACTACTTTATGTTAGATATGCATTTCTTCTAATACAGGGCTGGAGTTGTGGTCTAGAATTTTTTTTAAAAGGGATGATAAACTATCAGGAAGATACCTATGGTCCTGGAGCTACCTTGAATTAACAATATATAGAAACAGAGGTAATATATTATATTTAGGAACACATATTTCCCCCTTTTTATTTAATTTATTCAGAACAGGCATATTCACATGTGATTTAGTTGTTATTTTGGAGTAGCTACTGTTCACACTGGAAGAATAATCACAAGTATGCTTGTGATAAGTAAACTGTTAGTCCTGGGGATGAGAGTGTTTGTACATTTAAATTAGAAAATAAATATGTGAGTCTTTTTCTATAGTTAGCAGCCAGAAAATGGGCATCCTGAACCAACAATGCATGTTTAAATCCAAACCCAGATACAGCTATTGGTTGAATACTGAGCATGAAAACCCCTTCCATAGCCATATCTGCATTGCAGTCAGGGAAGGAAAAAGATTTTCCCCCCCCTATCCTATTCATATGCACGAATGTGTAGGCATTGAGGAAATCATGTAGAGATCTCTCCTGTAACAGTGTTTAACATTGATCTAAAAATACATTTCTTATTAACATATTTAAAGTTAATAATCATGTGAAATTGAATTTTCACAAAAGAATACTAAAAGCTCATTAATAAAACAAATTTCAATATTTCTTTTTTTAAAAGAACAGCAGTACGTTATCTGCTATGCCTTAAGGATCATGGCCTCAATTTTTTTGTCCTTTGCTAAAATTACCTCTGTACATTTCTATCCCATTTGTGGTATCTTAAGCTCTTTTCTGACTTTCACAAAGAACACCTGCATTGGCTAGGTATCAGCCAACAAAGCTTATATTTAGGCCATTTTTAAATGTACTGCTGCTGGGGAAGCAGTCCATGTGTGGCCAGTGGAGCACCGCTGTGGGGGCCAAGCGTGGGGAAGGGCACAAATGGGCATACATCCACCTCCACGCATGGAGCAACCCACCTTTTCACCAATTGCTCCATGAGTGGAGGGTGGGTGGAGGTGGGTGGAGGTGCGTGGGTCGCAGGAGCATGCACTCGCTCTCCCCCATGTGGACACTGGGCGCCCATGCGTAGGAGCATCTCGTTTAAAAATAGCCTAAGGCCCTTTTTAAACAGATCTGGGAAGTGCCATGGTGCAGGGGGGATGGGTGAAAGCAGCGGCGGGTGTGTGGCACGTATGCGGCCCATCATACGAACACACACTCAACTCCAACCATCTCCATGCACGGAGGCACCTCTGTTTCCCCCAATGTGGGCGATGGATGGACATCGGTGGAGCCCGGGAGCCCACACCCCCACTGGCGGTCAGACGGATGCCCCCCCACCCACGCAGTCATCCACATGGGCAAGGGGGAGGGCATCTGTATAAAAAGGGCCTTAGTCCCTGCCTCTTTCAATGCTGTGATAATTTCCATATATACATGCTAGCAGAACAGGATCTAGGTCAGGGATGGAGAACCTCAGACTGGGGGCCAATTGTGGCCCCCTTCCAGTTCCTGGATCTGGCCCCTGAATCCAATTCTTATCCCAACCCCTGAAAAAGGGAGCTCAGGGTAAGGGAACAGAGATGAAGGCATGCACACAGATCCATGGCACATGGGATTTGGACCCTCCTCTTCATGAGCTGCACCCCTTAAGCACCTTATTGCCATTTTCTATCCAGCCCTCAGAGCTTGTACTAATTTTCAAAGTGGTTCCCAAGAACAAAAAGGTTCTCCACTCCAGCTCTAGGTGCATTGGCATTGCCACCTGTCCCCTACACTCCTCGGAATCTTTTGTCCTGGTCTTTATAGCAGGTGCCCCTGAGGCTCATATACAGGATTATATTTATTTACTCACATTTTAACCCCACCCTTCCCAAAGGCTTGGGGCAGCTTACAATATTAAAGCACAAAATACATTAACATCCCTTTAAAAACCCTCCCCTCACCCCTGAACCCACCCACCCCAACCTGTATCCCTGTCTGCCAAACCTTTTGCCAAAAAAGAAAGGTTTTACACTGCCTCTGGAATATGGTCAGGCTTGGGCTCTCACAGACCTCAGGGGAAGGGAGTTCCACAATATTGGGGGCAACTGAGAATGCCTCTCTGTGGGCCCCTGTCATATGGGCCCACAGAGGAACAAGATTGGCAGGTGGAACCTGCAAGAGGGTGCTCCCAGCTGACGGCAAGGGTCATGGTGAACTACGGCAGGAAAGGCAGTCTTTAAGATATGTGGGGCCCAGGCCATTTAGGGTTTTAAAGGTCAAAACCCGCACCTTGAATTGTGCCTGGAAAGCTATAGGTAGCCAGTGCAGACTGTAAAGCAGAGGTGTAATGTGCTCATGGCGACCCATCCCCAAAAAGAGCTAGGCCATCACATTCTGCACCAGCTGCAGCTTCTGAACAGTCACCAAGGGGAGCCCCAAGTAGAGCACATTGCAGTAATCTAGCCTTGAAGTCAGGAAGACATGGATGATGGTGACCAAATCTGAATCAGAGATAAAGGGCCACAACCTCACCAGATGAAGTTGGTGAAAAGCCCTCCTGGTCATCACCACAACCTAATTCTCCAGGTGCAGCACGGGGTTCAGAACCACTGCATGGCTGCAAACCTAAGTAACCAGAGGGGGCTTGACCCTGTCAATCACAGGAGTCCCAATCCTCTCCAAGTCACAAGGTCAGGCAACCATCATCTCTTCAGTCTTGTCTGGATTCAGCTTCAGTCGGCTCACCCTCATCCAGTCTCCAACAGCAGGCAGGCATTGGGTAAGCACTGAGATTGCAGAACCTGGGTTGGATGAAAAAGAGAGGTAGAGCTGGGTGTCATCAGCAGACTGATGGTACTTCACTTCAAGCCTCTGAATGAGATCACACAGCAGCCTCCGATACACATTGAACAAGAGGAAAGACAAGATGGAACCCTGCAGGACACCACAAGGAAGGTCCCAAGGAGAAGACAAGCAATCTCCCATCACCACCTGTTGGGTCCTCCCCAACAGGAACCACTCAAGAGTACATGTGGATACCAATGACATAGGAAGATGTAGGAGGGAGGTTCAGGGGGCTAAATTTAGGCTTCTAGGTAGGAGACTGAAGTCCAGAACCTCTAGGGTAGCATTCTCAGAACTGCTACCGGTTCCATGCACAGGACCCCAGAGGCACACTGAGCTCCAGAGTCTTAATGCGTGGATGAAACGATGGTGCAGAGAGGAGGGCTTTAGTTTTGTTAGGAACTGGGGAACCTTTTGTGGAAGGGGGGAGCCTATACCAATGGGATGGGTTCCACCTTAACCAAAAAGGAACCTGGCTGCTAGCACGAAACATTAAAAAGGAGCTAGCGCAGTCTTTAAACTAGTATCTAGGGGAAAGCCAACAGGTGATGAGGAGCGCATGATTCATACTGAGGCAGCTGCAAAAGATGTCATCAATTCAGGGGAATTAGAGTATCCTAATATAGAGGATAGGAAAGTAGCCTAAGTAGCTCAGGGGAGAATCCATGTGAAACAGTCAAACTCTACAGATCTCAAGATAACTGAAACAGTTACTTATAATAAACAGAATAAAAACAAAAACAATATATTTAAATGTTTATATACAAATGCCAGAAATCTAAAAAGTAAGATGTGTATGGCACTAAATGAGGATATAGACATAATAGGAATTTCGGAGACCTGGTAGAATGAGGATAACCAATGGGACACAGTATTACCAGGATGCAAAATATATCAAAATGACAGAGTTGATCGAGCTGGTGGTGGGGTGGCACTATATGTAAAAGACAGCATTAAGTCAAGCAGAATTAAAATTTTAAAGACTGAAATCTGTACTCTGGAATCTCTATGAATAGAAATTCCATGTGTAACAGGGAAGCATATAGTAGTGGGCCTATACTATCAACCCCTTGACCAGGACAGCGAGACTGACTTTGAAATGCTAAGGGAGATTAGACAGGTTACTAAAGTCAGAAACACAGTAATAATGGGTGATTTCAATTACCCTAATATTGATTAGGTGAATGTCTCCTCAGGGAGGGATGCGGAGATAAAATTTCTAGATGCCATAAATGACTGCTTCCTGGAGCAGCTGGTTCTGAAACCAACAAAAGAAGGAGCTACTTTGGATCTAGTACTAAGTGAAGTGCAGGACCTGGTGCAAGTAGCAGCAGCGCTGGAGCCACTTAGCAATAGTGATCATAATACAATCAAATTTGACATACTTGCAGTAGGGAGAATGCCAAATAAAAGCACTGCAGTAACATTTAACTTTAAAAAGGCGAACTATGCAAAAATTAGGAAACTTGTTAGAGGGAAACTAAAAGGAGCAGTTAAATGTCTGCAAGAGGCATGGAGACTATTTAAAAACACCATCTTGGAAGCCCAGATTAAATGTATTCCACAAAGAAAGGTAGCAAGAGGCCCAGTCATCTGCCTGTGTGGCTAAATGGTGAGGTGAAGGAGGGTATTAGAGCCAAAAAGGCATCCTTTAACAAATAGAAAGCTAGTCCCAATGAGATAAATAGGGAAGAGCATAAGCATTGCCAAAGTAGATGTAATAAGTTAATTAGGCAGGCCAAGAGGAAATTTAAGAAGTGATTTGCTAAAGATGCCAAAATGAATCATAAAAACTTTTTAAAGTACATCAGAAGCAAGAAGCCTGCTTGAGAGTCAGTTGGGCCGTTAGATGACCAGGGGGGTAAAAGGGACGCTTAGGGATGATAAGGCTATTGCAGAGAAGCTGAATGAATTCTTTGCTTTGGTCTTCACTGCAGAGAACAGTGGAGAGAGACCCACACTACAGCTAGTGTTTGTAGCTGATGAATCGGAAGAACTGTCACAAATTAACGTGACTCTGAAAGAGGCTATAGAGCAAATTAACAAATCTCCAGGAACTGATGGTATTCACCCCAGAGTTCTGAAGGAACTCAAATATGAAATTGCGGACCTACTAATGGTAATTTGTAATCTATCACTCAAATCTGCCATGGTACCTGAAGACTGGAGGGTAGCGAATGTAATGCCAATCTTTTAAAAAGGCTCCAGAGGCGATCCTGGTAACTACAGACCACAGTGAGCCTCACGTCAGTGCTAGGCAAACTGGTGGAGACTATTGTCAAGAACAGAATTACTGGGCATATCGATAAACATGACATAATGGGGGAAGTCAATGGATTTAGCAAAGAGAAGTTGTGCCTCACTAATCTACTGGAGTTTTTTGAGGGAGTAAATAAGCATGTGGATAAGGGTGAGCCAGTTGATACAGTGTATCTGGATTTTCAGAAGGCATTTGAGAAGTCCCTCATGAAAGACTCTTGAGGAAACTATAGTTATGGGATAAGTGGTTGTGTCCTATCGTGGGTTGATAACTGGTTAAAAGCTAGGAAACAGAGGGTAGGACTAAATGGTCAGTTTTCACAATGGAGAGAATAATGAAGTGCCACAGGGCTCTGTTCTGGGTCCAGTGTTGTTTAATATCTTCATCAATGATCTCTAAAAAGGAGTAAAGAGTGAGGTGATCAAATTTGCAGGTGACACAGAGTTATTCAAGATAGGTAAAACACAAGTGGCCTGTGAAGAATTGCAAGAGGATCTTGTGAGACTAGGGTATCAAAATGGCAGATGAAATTTAATGTGGACAAGTGCAAAGTGATGCACATAGGGAAGAATAATCCAAACTATATGTACACAATGCTGGGTTCTAAATTAGGTGTTACCACTCAGGAAAAGGACCTTGGAGTAACTGTGGACAATTCATTGAAATCCTCAGCTCAATGTGTGGTGGTGGCCAAAAAAGCAAACAGAATGCTAGGAATTATTCAGAAAGAGATAGAGAATAAAACTGAAAACATCATAATGCCCTTATATATATTGATGGTGCAACAGCACCTAGAGTGCTGCGTGCAATTCTGGTCACCCCATCTCAAAAAAGATATAGTAGAACTTTAAAAGGTGCAGAGAAGGACAACAAAAATGGTAAAGGGTTTGGAACGGCTTCCATATGAAGAAAGGCTTGATAGATTAGGGCACTTCAGCTTGGAGAAGAGAAGACTGAGAGGGGATATGATAGAGGTTTATAAGATCTTGAGTGGAATGGAACAAGTAGATAGGGAATGTTTATTTACTCTAAGTAGTACTAGAACTAGGTGACAGTCCATGAAATTAATTGGTGGCAGATTTAAAAATAAAATAAAAGGAAGTGTTTTTTCACTCAATGCAGTTAAATTATGGAATTTGGTGCCAGAGGAGGTTGTCAGGCCAGTAGTATAGTTGCATTTAAAAAGGGACTGGATAAGTTCTTGGAGAATAGGTCCATTAATGGCTATTAGCCAAGTAGATTACGAGATGGGAACTTCTTTACTGTTGGGAACAGGGAGCAATCAGCAGGGAATGGATTGCCCATTGTGACTGCTGATATTTCTCCCATGTGATTGAAAATGGCCATTGTCAGGGACAGGAAGCTGGGCTTGATAGACCATTGGTCTGACTCAGTATGGCACTTCTTATGTTCTTAAGAGCAGTGCTGCACACCCCTTCCAGGTCCTGCAGTTGTGTCAACAGCTTCTCATGGTCAACTATATCAAGGGGTCACTTAAAGGTCTAACAATACCAATTAGGCACAGTTCCCTGTCAATCTCCAAGCATAGGTCATTGACTAAGGCCACAAGTGCAGTCTCCATGTTATACTCTGGATGAAAATCTGACTGAAATGGATCCATGAATCTGATAGCATCAAGATGAGCCCAAAGCTGTTGGGCAACCACCCATTCAATATCCTTTCCTAAAAGGGGAAGGTTAGAGACCGGGCAATAACTGGCTGGGGAGTTAGCATCCAAAGATGGTTTATTGAGGAGGGGCCAGACCACCACAGTTTTAAGGGTGTCCAACAACCTACCATCCTGAAAGGAGGGATGGCAACCCCAGCCAGCAATGGCCCCAGTGCCTCCCAGCTGGCTTTTACCAGCCAGGATGGGAAGGATCTAATTAATAGCAGGTTGCCCACTTCACTCCAAGCACATCCTCTGCATCAGTGGACAACACTAATTGAAACTGATCCAAACAAACAGGACAAGGCTGAGTTTCCACAACCCCAAACTCTTGACTCTGCAGATGGGGACAGATCAACCTAACTGATCCACCACCCCAACAGGGCAGGGATCTGAGTATTCAGAAGGTAATGGTCCAACCATGACAACAGTTTTGTAACACCCCCAATAATCAGAACCACTGTTTCTAGGCCATCAGATTCAATGTGTGTCTAGCCTCGTTTGTTGGGCCAGATATTAGTTGGCATAGACCCGTAGTTGTCGTGGAGGCCACGAAGTCCCACTCTGCCCTCAAAAGATTAGTCTCAGCATGTATGTTGAAGTCACCCAAGACTGGAAGTCTGGGTGACCTCAAGACCACTTATTAGACCAACTCAGCCAGCTCAGTGAGGAAGTCTGCTGTGCAGCAGGGTGATCAGTACACCAGCAGAATCCCCAATCTATCCACAGCTTCTAACACAAGGTGTACACACTCCAAACCGGATGAATTCAGCACCAGATACCTTTGAAAAGCCAGAGTGTCTTTTCCCGTATCTATATTTTTCTATTATTTTTCTTCTTGGACCTGTCACCCTGTGATGGTTGGGAGTGTCCTCACACCTGGGCAAAGCCCACTCAGGACCCAATGAGTCTGTCTTGTTAAAGACTCTTCTGTCTGGAGGGAAGGACTCCTCTCAATCTGTCTTTGGATATCCTGGAAACCAGTTTGACGGGTTTGAACCTGGGTAGAGAGAACTGCTGGCCAATTGAAGCAGGCTCAGCTAACATGAGGCAGTTGTGGGTCTCATACTGGAAGGGGACTGGGTTGCAGCTTGGGAGGCCCAACTTGGTCCTGGAATGGACTCTTTGCTGGGTGAGCTGAGAACGCCAGGGAGAACGGTTCCACCCACCCAGAGACTGAGGACTTTTAAAAGCCAATGGCGCCTTTAAAAAATGCATGAGCGCTATAAGGCGGGTCCCCACATATCTAAACCCTGCCTGCGCTCTTTTTCACAGGTACGTGGTTTTTAGGTGCAAGCAGACAGCACTTGTCTAAAAACAGCTTACGCCTCCTTGTGTGACCTGCCTTGTATTTCTCTATCCCTAGACTGTCCTCCAGCATTCCCTTTCCTTAGTAAAGTGTGTTTCAGTTGACCCTGGGTTGGTCAGAGTTACTAGTCTAGGGGGGTTTATGCCCAAGGAGGGGGCAACCTCTCGCAACTAGTGCCTGCTACCCAAAGGGACACTCCTCCACGTGGACTCGCACCTCAGGGGCTTGCCTAGCCCAGAGAGGGGAAATAAGCCAAGGAAAGGGTCTGCAGTTGGCCCCGTCTAGGGTGGCAGATGTCCCACAAGTGCGTGGCACTGGGGATTCTGGCCCTAGACTATCCCCTGACATTTCATCTTCGGATCTGTGGGTGGGCAGCCATCTCCGCGAGCTCTGTGTAAAATGAGTTCCGGAGCCCTAGCAACCGGCAGGGTCAGGAAAGAGCTTAGACACGGTTCCAGCATCCCAAGTCTGGGCAGGGGAGGATCCGTTGAGGCTGTGACATGCTCCTTCTTTTTGGACTGCATCTCGTTTGCTCTCTTGTGTCTCCAAAAGAAGTGCCAAGAGAAAGATGAAAATACTGTATAGTGCAGAAGGGTAATGCCAACTTAAGACACAGGCATTAAGGTACCATGCTCCGGGTCCCAAGTTCTGGGCAAGATCATGGCTGGAAAAATCCACTTGCTTTTGGTGAATAAAATTTTATAGCAAGCAAGTGCTGTCTGGATACGAGTAGTAGGAGGGGTCCTAAATGATTGGAGTTTCCAGCAGTTGCAGCATGCCCCTGGTTATGAAGCAGGCTCTGACCAATGAGGAATCAGACTGGTATGCATGTAGTACCCAGCACATGGACTACCTGGAACAATTCAAGCATGGTAGTTGGGAGGTTCTGTTTGGGAGTGGGTGGGTAGGGTCCAAATCATGCAGGGAAGTTAATATAGTAAAGAGGTGGGCAAAGTTACCAAATCCAAGAGCCATATGCCAAAGTCTTCATATGGCCAAGACCCACAAGGCACATACATACACACATACAAACCACTCATTAATGATTGGCTGGTGGAGTTCATGATTAGGTGGTCATGACTACTGAGATTCTGAGATGTAGCTGTGATTCAGTGGTTGAGACTCAGGTGCAATTAAATAATAATAATCTTTATTTTTATATAGCACCTCTCTGCTATGGCACTCAGAGCACTTCACATACAACAATTTAACGCAACCTTTAATCCTCACAACAACCCTGTGAGGTAGGTCAGGCTAAAAGAATATTGTGACTGGCCCGAGGTCACCAGTGAGTTTCTGACTAAGGTGAGACTCGAATCGTGTGGTCGAAGTACTGTGCACTTAGCCATTACACCACACTGGCTCTCTCTCTCTCAAAAAAATTACACCATACTAGCTTTCTCTCTCTCTCTAATAATAAGACACAGGATTACTAAAACAGGACAGAGCTCAGTACCAGTCCTCTCTGAGAGCTGCATTTGGACTGCCCAAGAGCTGCAGCTGCCTCCAGTGCTCACCCTTGCTATAGTATGTAGCAAATGCATGTACAACACCAGTGTTTTGACTTACACTTAAATTTTGGACACAAAAATGCTTTTAAAATGTCTATGCATTTCTCATGGTAGGGGGCCCCAATCACCACTGTGTCCAGCCCCCCAAATTCTTAAGACAGCCCTGCGCAGGGAAACCAGCTAGAACTGCAGTAGTTTTATCCCTACAGACCGATTAGCAGGACATTTTCAGGCCATGCTTGCTTGCAATAGGATCCTAGTCAGCTCTTTTATGTACAAAAGAGCGTTTGGAAGCACCGTCCTTTGTTGTGGTGTGATGCAGATCATTGTTAGAGTTAAAATTAAGGTCTCTGCTACTTGAGAGCTCTTAGTTGGCAGTATGAGAAGATTCTTTAGCCTTACTTTTCATCAAAACACAACGTCACACACAAAGCCAGATATTCTTCCCCGCTTATATAAAAGATTGCCTCACCCCCTCCCGGTTCTGGGGCGGCCCTTGTGGTCATTTTGGGATGCTCTCCTGGAGGTCCTGTGTTATTGGCGGGTCCAGACAGACAGGAGGGCGTTCTCAGCGGCCGCACTGACATTTTGGAATGCTCTCCAGGTAGAGATCCACCGCAGCCCACATCTCCTGGCCTTTCGATGGAATTGTAAGACATGGCTCTTCTGCCAGGCATTCTGCAGGGGAGGGGAGAGAGAGTGGGTTTTTTATCGCAGACCTATGTTTTGATATTTTTTAGTGTATTCTATTTTTACACCTGCTTTATTATATTTTATTGTGTTGTTGTAAGCCGCTCCAAGAGGGGCGGGATATTAAATGTAAATAAATAAATAAATAAATATTCATACTCCAACATCTTAGTCACAGCCAAAAAGCTGTCTTTTTGTGATTTTAGAGGGTTTGTTATTTATACATATTAACAGATTCTGGAAAGAAATATTAATAAACATCTTAGGATTCAATCCTGAAGCACCTATACAAATTCATTGCCAGGAACAGTTTCATAGTTATAACTCTGTGCCAATTTTCTTTGCAAAATGAAGCTCTTTTTAATCTTTGCCAAATTATTATTCAAGAAAACTAGTGACTACAACTTCAAAAAGAAAAATGCCAAATGGACACCAAAAGCATGCTCAGATTTGATGTAAAAAAAATAAAATATGCTTCTTTGGTTATAGTTCACAGAAAACAAACGTGTCTGGAAAGCATTATCTACAAATTAAGGTTTCAATCCTGAAAATGGTTGTGCATTTGTACAAGGGAGCAGCAAGGGTTCCAAGTCAGGAGGGACATAATGCCTTCCAGAAGCTTTGTCACTTGTCTTCGCCACTCAGCCACTTGACTCCCACAATGTATCCCCCAGCATGTGTGAACGCACGTGCGCGCATGCGCACACACACACAGAACATCTGCACAGTTATTTTTATACTATCACTTTGGTCAAAAACAAGGGCTATAAGGTGAATGAAGATTGTAGAAGACACATCCCCAGCTCTCTCTAGTTTTGCCTCTGGCAGATGTGACAAAGGCAACACCCAAACTTCCAAGGGAACTCTTCCCCTTCCCCAAACCAAGAAAAGAATATCTCTGCTACCTCTGTTATTATAATCTTAATGATCACATGTACTTCAATAGGACTACATGCACGTAAGTGTTTGTAGGATTGGAACTCATAGCCACCTCACAGTGATTCAAAATACAGGACTATATTTCTTTAAAATAAAGTCTGACTAGGAGAAGGGCGAATCTTCAAACAATAGAACACAACAGTGTAGTATACGTCTAAAGAAAAGTCTCTCTCTGTGGGTGAGGCTACACGAGTGCTGAGGACCCGATCCTCGCGTGACCCCGTGGCAGGCAATCACTGTTGCCACACTGTGGGGGAAGCACAGGGAGTCAGCCACATGGTGAAGAATCGGGCACACGGCCCGCTTCACTGTTGGGGGGCGGAGGAGAGTGCGCGCTCCTCCCCCACCTGACAGCTGATGGGGAAGGGGAGCCCGGGAAGAGCACAGGCTTCCCTCTTCCCATCCACCTGACAAACAGCTGATATGGGGCAGGGGGAGTCCAGAGGAGCGTGTGCCCCATTCCCCACCCTGACAAACGGCTGATTGGGGTAGGAGGGGCCCAGAGGCACACCTGCGCATGCTCCTCTGGGCCCCCCTCCCGATCAGCTGTTTGTCAGGGTGGGGAGAGAGCCTGACATGGCTGCATGTGATGGGCAACAGTGCCCGACGCTCACAGCTCCGCCATGGAGCTCACCATGTGGCACGCAGAAGGGGCCCAGCCACACAGCTTGCTCCACGACGTGTCCATGGAATTTTCCTGAGGACACATCGTGCACCAGTCAGCTGTTCACCCCACCCTGGGATGGGGGAAACATCTGGCTGCCGCCAGCCACATAATACATGGCACACCACTGGCACACCACCTCCAGAAGGGGATGGAACCAGTTAGGTTGGTCTGCCCTCGGAGGCTGATGGAACCACAGAGGTTCCAGGAGGCCCTGGGGGAGTTATCCCTAGACCCTGACGGCCACACTGTCGATGAGCTGGTCCAGTTCTGGAACACCTTGATGGAAGCAGCTATCGACAGGGTGGCTCCGAAATGTCCCCTGCCTCCACTTCGTCACCGCACAGCCCCGTGGTTTACCACAGGGCTGCGGAGTTTGAAGCAGGTAGGTAGGAGACTAGAGCGACGCTGGTGTCAGACTCGCTCTGAATCTGACCGTCTTCCCCATAGGGCCCATTTGAGGTCCTATTTTGAGGCTGTGAGGACAGGAAAGAAGGAATTCTTTGCTGCCCTCATAGCGTCTGTGAAGTCACACCCGGCGGAGCTATTTCGGGTGGTTCAAGGGCAGGTTAGTCTGGCCTCCCTCCGCCTGGATGGGGATTTGTCTCAGGCCCGCTGCGAGCAATTTGTCACCTACTTCGCAGACAAGATTGCTCAGATCCAGAGCAACTTCGACACCGGATTGAAGGCAGTAAGTGAGAAGCGTGAGGTTGCGGAGGCCCCGTCTGGTCCATCTTCTTGGGTTGAGTTTCAGGAAGTGACACCAGCCGATGCAGCGGATGAACTGGTGGCCCTAACAGACCCCAGGAGTCAACTCGATCCGTGTCCGTCCTGGTTGGTGAAAGCCTGCAGGGAGACACTGGGGGCGGTGCTGGCGAGGGTTATCAATGTGTCCCTTCGACAGGGTAGATTGGCACCCAGCCTTAAGCAGGCTGTGGTGCGTCCCCTGCTGAAGAAGCCATCTTTAGACGTGGATGCACTCGCCAGCTACCGCCCTGTCTCTAACCTTCCCTTTTTAGGGAAGGTTATTGAACGGGCGGTGGCACTGCAGCTCCAGCGGCATCTTGATAGCATCGGTTTCCTTGACCCTTTTCAATCTGGGTTC
>QEPC01011684.1:2116459-2166441 GCA_003113815.1 Sphenodon punctatus
CCGGGGGTGTCTTCTTGGAGGTCCCCCGCGTAAAGCGGGGGGCCACAATGGAGAGGGCATTCTCGGTGGCCGGGCCGCGCCTTTGGAACTCCCTTCCGGAGGAAGCCCGCATGGCCCCAAGCCTGTTGTCATTCCGGCGGTGCTGCAAAACCTGGCTGTTCGCCCAGGCCTTTGGGGAAGGGGGGAGGGGGGGTTAGGGTTGTGTTTTCTCCCCCTACCTTGTTTTATTGTTTTAATGTTGAATTGTTTCTCGGGGCCCTGTTTTAAAAGTATTTAAATTATTGATTGTTTTATATTGTTTTATATTATTTTATTACTGTTGGAAGCCATCCCGAGCTGTTTACAGGAGGGGCGGGGTATAAATGCTTTAAATAAATAAATAAAATAAATAAATATATACCAACGTACCAGGCTCTATCAAAAAAGAGGTTTCAGTTCAAAAAAGGCTATCACGCTCAGGTACACATACCAGTGTTACCAGCTGTTGGAATTTTATTTCAATATTGGCAATATTTGGTGTTTTTCTTAAACGCCCCAACTCACAAAGCCCTGGGACTACATGAGAAGCCCAATTTTCATGTTTTTAATTATTCTTTAAAGCTTTCATATTTCAGAGGGAAAAGCTGAAAAACCTAGACATTAAAACCAGAATGCCCCACTTTTAAGCCGTTCCATAATTTCGAAAGCTTGAGTAAAAACAGACATGCACGTAACTCCGCTTTCACACTGCTTTAACATTTCTTAATATGCATGTTACAGGGCTGTATTAGTGCCCTATGCAGCCCTGCAACATGCATGAGAAATGTTAAAGTGGAGTAAAGGTGCATGTCTGTTTTCACCCCTTGTAACTGGAGATATCAATGTGTATTTGAAATGAACAGTCTGTCTGTCCAGCTGTTTAGTTAACAAAATAATAGTAGCAGTTTACAACATAAGATTCAAGCAGAAGTAAATAAAGAGAAACACAAAATAAGGAAAGGACAAAGGAAACTGAATGTAAAAATACCCTTGTCACTTTCACCGATCTTAATACCCTCTGTAGACTGCTATCCATCAAATTTGCTATTGTAAAAGGAGTTGGAAAAAGAAGGGACCAGCCTAGCTACTTCCAATGGTAGCTGATAATACATAACAGGAAATCAGAACCAGGAGGCCAGCCAGATAATAATAGCTTTACTTTCGTAATACCACTTTTCCATGTAAGCAATGATATGATTATTAATTATTATTATTTATGAAGCACTAGCAATGTGCGTGGTGCTGAACAGTCATGATTACAGAGACAGGACCCTGCCCCAAGGGGCTTATAATTAGAGCTGAAACTTGATTCTCACTTTTCTCAGCAAGAATTCAGGTTCTCAGCTTGTTCTTGCAAATGAAAACAAGCCAAGAAGCTGCCTGGAGTCTCACCGAGTACAGTGAGAATCTTGAGACAGCCCTCCCTCTTCCCCCACCCCCCAATTTTACAGCCATCCCTCCTCCATCATCATGTACTTACCTGGCTGTTCCAGTCACTTAGGCTGCGTTCTCACCTGCGGCAGCGGTGACAGCAGTGGAAGGGGCGAGGGGAGACGGCACCGCGGAGGAGCCAGCCGACGGGAAAAGAGCTGGTGTAAATGGGGATCTGCTGCGGCTTCTCTTGCGCATGTCAGGGCAGGATTTTGCGCCCTGACATGCGCGAGAGAAGCCGCAGCAGATCCCCGTTCGCACCGGTTCTTTTCCCATCAGCTGACTCCTCTGCGGTGCCATCTCCCCTCGCCCCTCCCGCTGCCGCCACTGCCGCTTCAGGTGGGAACACAGTCTGAGAGTCTATCGCCACTCCACTTCTCTGCAGGGGGATGCGAGGAGTAGGAGAAAAGATTTATTTTTTTAAAAATCACTGCACATGCATAAAATGGCCACCAGGACCGTTCTGGGCATGTCCAGCCCTTTTCCAAAATGGCACTGGCAGTCATTTCTGCATCCACAGTGATGACAGACAGACAGACAGACAGACATGGCAAGGTATCTCTTGAGATCTCATACTAGGGCCTAGATCTTGGTGGGTTCTTGGGCCCAGCACAAAATCTTGTGCCTTGTTTTAGTCCTACTTAGAATCTGGAATCACAGCAGGGGGTTAATATGCCCACAAGATGTTATTTAAATTCTTAAAATCCCTGATGTACACTATCCACATAATAAACAGCCTCCAAGATTCTCTGTCTGGTTGGCTGATGTTATGTTATTCCCTGTTATAGGGAATGGCCCAGTTATTATTTCATATTTGAGCTTGCACAACCACAGCCTGGTTTATCCAGGTAGTTCTTTTCTTAAGCTCAGAATTCTGGGTATTTTTAGACAAGCGCCTCCCCACCCATTACCCACCTTGCAGGGCTGCATAGGGTGCTAACGCAGCCCTGCAACATGCATGATGGGTGGGTGGAGGGTGGGTAATGGGTAGGGAGGTACTTGTCTAAAAACACGCTTTGTTGTTGTATCAGAGCTAGTACTTATCCCAATGCTGGAGAACCTGTGTGAACTCACAGGACAATCCTCCACCTTTAAAGTCAAAGTCAATGGCAAAACTCTCATTAATGGCAGAGGATGTGCTCTCAGCTTACCTTTGGGTGTTTTTAGACAAGCGCCTCCCCGCCCATGACCCACCCATCATGTATGTTGCAGGGCTATAGGGTGCCAATATGGCCCTGAAACATGCATGATCGGCGGGTAATGAGTGGGGAGGTGCTGGTCTAAAACACCCTTTGTCTTTATCAATGCATTCTATGGTTTCTTTGCACTAGAGCAGAAAATTTCACAAGCAAGACTGGTTGCATATAACTCAAACCTGAAACTGCTTATGGATTTGTAACAAGCCTAGGTCTAGCAGTATTTCAAAAGTTGTTCTAAAACCATTTGTAATTCCAACATTGTTGGAATGACTGCAGACAAGTGCAAAAGCTTATTTCCTGAGAAATGGTGTTTCATAAAAAATATTTAGAAAAAACAGTAAGAGAAAAAAATACAATCAACTAATAGGAAGATTAGGGTGCGGATATATTTATTGTTAAGAACAGTTTGAATTTTCTGGTTTAATATTTTGTTAAATCAATTTTGTTGGTATTCCATCTCTCTCCCACATCACCATAAACTGTGGACATAATTTATTTTCAGCCATTGTGCTCTCTCGTTATGAGCTTTATTCCACCATTCCTACAAGTTATTAAGACTTCAATCATCAAACATTGTATGCATCCCCCACCGACGGCGTTCACACGGACACACACACAGAGCCCACATGGACAAGCGGAGGGGGGAGGAGGCATCTGTGTGAAAAGGGCCAAAATTTCCTCAACGTAACCTAAAAACTTTTTCCAGATTTTAAGTCTAAATGCAACATAAATAGGCACAGTTAGAGCCTTAGCTTATTCTAGGCACTGAAAGTATTCCAGTCACCTATGGCCAAAGATTTGATCAATTATTTTTAATTAGTACTTGAAATTTGAAAATCTATAATAGCCAGTGGAAAACAAGTTTGTGAAAAGCCAAACCTTACAGCCATATATATATATATACACATGATGACAAACCTTATAATACAAGTATTACCTTACCTTCCCTTATATAACGTGCACTGATACTCAAACATTTTGAGACATTACAGCAGCTTAGCCAGTCATCAGTGAGCTTAAAGGCAGGCAGTTTTTAGCTTATTATACATTTAAGAGTGCTGTAACTGAAACAACAGGTTGAGGTTACTTGGCCTCGTCCTGAAAATATTTACGTAAGTGCTTGGACTACTCACAGTTGTAAATTTAAGCTCTTGTATGAGGTCTTAGCTTATAGGAAGAGATGTGCTGTTCTATAACCAAGTCCTAGAAAACACTTATATACTTATATGTGTATAAGGACTTTCAAGATAAGGATCAAAGAATGAAGAAATTGGTTTCCAATCCTTGTTAAAGTATAATGATCTGTATGTTTTCATAGAAAAATAATCTTAAACATAAAACACCAGTTAACTAAAATCTAAAATGATATAGCAGTTAATCTAGTTCCTGTTCTCTTCTAAATTTCTGCTTACTTACTCACCCATAACTCTGGTTTTCTAGTCAGCTGTTTATAAAATTTCATTCCCATCTGTATCCCATAAGTAAAACCACTCCTTAATAGCTTGCTTCAGTCAACACCTGGTCTTGGGTTCTTATATAAGGAGAAGGACAGGGTGTATGGTGGGTAAATACTGTCTTAGTATATTATCTACTACTAGGGTTAAATGAGAGGCTTGAGTTAGTAGTGCTTCTTAAAATGGCTGGTTTTACAATCAAAGAGGAAAAAGATTTTAGGGACTATATGAGAAGACCGGATGAAGACTATCACAGGTAGACTGCTTAGCCTGATTGATTTCTATGAATAGATAGAAATAATTCTTTTTTTTTTGTTTCTAATTATTCCTTTTGTGTTTTGTTTTCTGATATAGCCACTGTGTAAAGTGGCTATAACAAATATTTAATGTTAAGATTTTTCAGAAGTCTTTTGAAAACCACTTTTTTCTTCTCTGAAAAATGGTTACAGTTAGCAAAGAAAATTCTGAAAATGTGGCTTAAAACTTTGGTTCTAGGCTACTGAAGCTAATGGAAACATTCCATGGACTTCAATGGGTTCAGGATTGCAGCCTTAATGAAGTCCATGCTAACACTCCCATTGACTTCAATGGACTAAAACTGCTTTGAGTATAGGATTATGTCCTAAGGGATGTGCTAATTAAACTGTAGCCAATTCTTTTGTTTAATACTGAGTGTGCTTAATTTGAAAGGCCAATACAGACTCTCCCATCGCAATGGGTGTGTACTTGTACATTTTTGAGATCTCAAATTGTACCTGCAAATTTGTACATGCATCCATTTTGCTCTGGAGAACCTTGCCCTGTGTGTAAAAACCTGCATGTTAAACTTGCACTATTTTTTAAGTGTAACATTTTAATATACCACCTGAAGAAAACACGAGGACAAGATTTCTTCCTTTTCAGTTCTTTCTAAAGTAGTTTTGTAAAACTTAACATTGTTCATGTCTATGCTCTTGAGTATATAATGTTTGTAGCCCTTTTTGAAAGGTGATCTAGGAGAGTACTGGCAGCATGCAATGCTGTTAAAGTAGATTACTGGATGGGACTGAGACAGTGGGTGTTTTACACACACATTTTTCCTGCATGTTTGCTGTAACATCCTAAATCACTCACCCAGATCTTAAACATCTGGCTCTTTGAACGTCGGCATAGAATTTCACCCAGAACTTGTGTGTGTAAAAAGTTCTCCTGGCAAACTGCTTTGCTCCAGGCAGCTGTGGTCACTTGGTTTCCATGGCAGCCTGTCACATCTACAGCTGCAGCTACTTTTGGCTGCCTCAGGGTAGTGTTTGTGTGAAGAATTTATTTTATTTATTTATTTATTTTTGACATTTATATCCTGCCCCTCCTGAGAGAGAGCTTGGGGCGACTTCCAACATGATAAAAACAATTATAAAATATAAAACAATTTTAAAACATCAACAATTTAAATATTTTAACATGGCCCTGAGAACAACTTAAAAACATTAAAACAATATACAAAGTAAGGTAGGGGCGATGACAAAACCCCTATCCCACCCCCCTCCCCCAAGGTCTGGGTGAACAGCCAGGCTTTACAACACCGCCGGAATGACAACAGGCTTGGGGCCAGGCGCGCTTCCTCCGGAAGGGAGTTCCAAAGGCGCGGTGCGGCTACCGAGAATGCCCTCTCCATTGTGGCCCCCCGCTTTACACGGGGGACCTCCAGGAAGGCACCCCCGGCCGACCACAGGAGCCGCTCTGGGGCGCGGAGGGCAAGGCGATCCTTGAGGTACAAGGGGCCCAGACTGTGAAGGAACTGCCTCAGGGCACTGTGGGTGGGTGGAATGCATCCAGAACTTACTTGTGGACTTGTAAAACCCAGAAGATTGAAAAATCTGGAACGTTAATGTGTGTAGAAATGTCCATTGAATCAAAACGGAGTACTGATCATCTTTCCTAACTGAAGATGACTTCATTCTAATGCAAATGAAAGCAGAGAGAACTGCGCTTTTGAGTTTTCTGGCTGAAGGGAGGAAGGTTCATAGCATCAAACACATAAATGGGATGTAAGGTGACAAAGTAAGGCTTAAAGGGGTGGGTGGAGAAGGCCCAACCTATTCTTGTGCATATGAATTTTCATAAGTCCTTGCTGCTAACACTACCTACAGAAGAGCAATTGTAGTTAAAACTGCAATTCTCCTGCTCGCACCGCATGAATAAAGTACGTTTAAGGCCCTGATCTTGCTTGGAGTTCAGGATCAGGTCTCGAGTATTTTGCGGAACTGGTGCTATAGCCTATTGCAAATGAGACTCCAAATTGGGTTCTTTGGATGTTCATCTATGGAATCGGATAGTAAGGTAGTTTTCGAAGTTTGTAGGGGCCTCATGGGTAGGAAACTGGCTAGGAGGGAGTAAGGGCAGGATTGTCCATGGTAAAAAGGAGAGAACTGCAGTTATGACCCTTTAAAACGCTTATAGCTTCTAGGGGGCGGAGAACCGCTTAAATGCGAGAGCCCCAAACCAGAAGGTACATTTAAAAAAAAAAAAACTTATTTTTATTTATTTTTTTAAAGCAGGACTTGACAGTCAATCTCGTGATTTCTGTGACGTGACCCAAGATGTCTGACCACTCGACTAGGCAGCTTTATAAAACGCTGGCAGGGTGCGGCGGCGGCGCTCCCCGGCGCCAGCCTCGCCCCTCCTCTACCTGGGTCGGCGAGCAGCCCAGAAACCACAACGGCTAATCACTCCAAGAGCGGGAACGAGCGCGGAACCCCCTCACCCCAGCGCGGCGCGCGCACGCGCCGCAGCCCGCCTTCCTCCCACGTGACCTAGCTGCCTCTACCCACCCCCCCCTTTCCCTCGGCTCCATATTGAACCTGAGGGAGACCAGTCCGATCACAAAATGGAGGTAACGGCTGCCGCGTTGGTGGGAACGGGGCCGTTGGTGGAAGTAACGCGAGGGAGGGAACGAGCGAGAGTGCGCTAAGTCCGAGCGGACAAGAGAGCGAGCGTTTTTAGCGCCGTCCCCAGCATCCCAGTCCCTTCTTGCCTTGCTGCGAAATGGCGCATTTGCCCGGCATGGCGGCGCCGGGGCGGGGGAGGCTGCGATTCCTGCTGCGGCCGCCATTGTGCCAGTGGGGCCGGAGAGAGACTGGCCTGCAAAGCGCAGCCAGGCCGGGGGGTTGAGGCGGCTAGAACAGCCCTTTTGCGGCAGAGTTTCGCCCCCGCCCACGGAGCAGAAGCCTTGAGGAGACGGTGCCCCGCAGTGACCCTCTCCTCCAAGCCCCTCTGCCTCCTAGGAGCTGCGTGAGCCACAGCGAGTGTCCTCCCCCTCCCGGGACAGCGCTGCGAACTCCTCCCGCCCCAAGAGCAGCACCGTCCCCTGCACCGCTTCCCGGGGGAGAGTGCGATGCCACGCGCAATCTCCCCCCCCCCCCCCCCGAGCAATATCCCCACGCGCTCGGAAGAGGGGTGGCTGAAGAGCATTCCGCACTCGGGGGAAATGCCATGTATCCAGTCCACCTCTTGCTTACAGGGAGGCGTCGCACGGTAGCTCCCTACTTCTCCCGCGATAGCCTACCCAGAGCGGAGCCCCCTTCTCCCACCGCAGACTAACCCAGTAAGAACCTACACTTCGTAGGCGTCTAGTCTCCTCCTCACTGAAAGCCTAATACTCTACATACAAAACCTGAAAGAGCTCGGCAGCCTCCGCTGGTAAATACTAGCACAGGAAAGGAAACTCGAGCCACCAGCAGAACGCCTAAAAATAACTCCCATGTAAGCAGCTGGCCCAGAGGCAACTTAACATCTAATTGCAAGTAGTAGGAAGGCTGTACTCGGGCCCATTAATGTGGTCTTTAAATGGGAAAGTAACAATGTACACTACATAGCTCTTCGGGGGGGGCTAATTCTGCTTGCAGTAGGACTGAGATGATTTGCTTTTGCTTATTATTCAAGCTCCTAGGTTTGGCCTGGTCTGATTTTTATTGCGCCCACCGTCTGCTGTCTTGGCAGATTAATACAGTACTTTTTGAATACATAACTCAGGATGTAATCCTCCCACTCCACTGAAGCCAATAGCCAAACCCCCATTGCCTTAAGTGAAGTGTGAGGATCATATCCTCCAAGTTATTCACATTGTTACTTTGAAGGCAGCAGAATAGATTTCATCAATAGTACTGAAAATTTAGAAATTCTTATCAAAACATGAATCTGAAACTAGATATGCCCCAAAATCAAGCTGCTTATTGACAGATGCCTTTTGCCAAAGACCCTAGGCGGTTATTTTTTAACAAAAACAGGTTAACCTTTCAGACCTTAGAAATACAAACTCAATTTTAAAACCTTCCATGTTTCAGATTACTTGTACTGTAACTGATGGGACTGTCCAAAACATGGGAAACTTCATGGAATACATTTAGCATAATGCTGTAGTATTAACTTTACACCACTTGTTTACATGGAAGGCATTAAGACTGTCTTAAGAATAGCTTTTTTATCACTGTTTGATCAGCCAGCATTCCACTGATTGCTAGTTGTCTACTGATGACTATTTAGGACTCTGAGCAGAAATCAGTTTCTTCCATTGATCTTTAAAGACCAACACCTGCCATATCCAATGCGTTTTAATGTCTTTTAATTGTATTATGTTTTTTGTAAGGTGCCCTGAGCCTTCGGGGAAGGGCAGGGTAAGAATGTAAATAAAACCATTCTGCAGGCTCCCAGCATAGGCTTTATGTTCAGCGAGGAGAAAAATGGAAGACTACTCTGTTCACAAGCAACTTTCCTCTTATTATTATTGGTGGCTTGAAAGGGTATTGAGAGTAAGATCTTTAAGGCTACTAATTTGATATTTTCTGTAGTCGGCTACTACCATATGCTGAATATGCTTGCCCTGCTGCAGTTGCCCTGCTGCAGTTCCCTGTTGGAAAAATCTTTTCCAATTGTCTTTTGTATACTACAGTAATCAGTGGGTCTACATAAACACTAAGATTAAACATAAAATAGCATTGAAATAAAAATGTGAGTGGCTGACTTGGTGGTTTGCAGCTCTCCCAAAGTACCAGTCACAGTTCAGGGTCTGCTCTTTAAAGTGCTCTGCAAGTGCAAGCTGCATTCACTTTGAGGCTTGCTCCAGTGGAGTGATGATTGGATTGCTCTTCCTGTGTGTTTTCACCTGTCAATAAAGCCACCTGTCTACTTGCTTGGATCAATTAGAATACCCCTTTGTAGGGGTAAGAAGACCTGCAACAGGGTAAGTGATTCATTTTACTTTTTACCTAGGTTGAAAGGTGCAACTGAGTCAGAACATCCTCCAAAAATGGCATCTAAAGAGGAGAGAGAGATTGAGGACTACAAGAGGAAAGGCAGAAGATCTTCACAGGTGAGTTTTTCTCACTCTTTATCTTGTGGTTACATGGGAGAGATTATTTGTCTATATTAATGACTTTCTCTGCTCATGAAAGTGTCATCATTATTGTGAATGGTTTTATTCATTAATAGTATGCTATTATGTATTATGCTCAAAGTGCATATACAAACTGGCAACTTTCAATGTGTGGGTAGGATACTGCTATAAAGGGAGTACTTCCCCCTAAACCTAAAGACTTAGTCTAAAAAATCAGTCCAAAAAGTATGCTGGCTCCAATTGTGGAAGAACTTGTACTAGCACAAGCCCCTTTGAAGTAAATGGGAATTTGTCAGTGCATTACTATGAGGATTCTCTAATTCTCATAGTTGCCTGTGAGATGGGAGTGGAGGAGATTCAGAAGAAGATGGATGATTTCCTGAGCAGTTGAAACCTTCTGGTGGCCTAGTTAAGATCTAAAGCTACCTTTAGAGAGGCTGATGCATCTTAGGGTGTTTTTAAATTAGACATGTCCACCCATGTATGCTGCCCCCCCTTTCACCTGTTGGTGTGATGGTGGTGCATGTGGAGGCACACTCCCATGACCTACACAGTGGCCACTCCTGAAAAATCTGGAGTGTCCCATGTGGGCCAGGGTGACTGCCTCCATGAACAGGGGCAGTCGTGCTGGGAGACACTTGTTTGAAGCACTTCCTTGGCATGCATGGGTGCCACCCAGCGGCCATAGACCAGCCCCATCCTGCAGTCCTCATTCAAAAAATGCCTTAGTGTGAATCTTTCCTTTGCGCCAACTATGTTTTTGGATCATTAAGTGTATTGCAACAATTATTTTGGCACATAGGCTCTCATTGATACATCTAACTACTAACCGTTGCAGTTTACACAAGGAAACAATATGTAACTCCATTTTTCAGTGGGATCCTACAGTTATTTGGCACCATTCTAGCTTTCCTTTTGACTAATCCTAGCTTGCAAGAAACTTTTTTTTTCTACAAAAGGTTAGCACTGGTACCAAAGGGCTGTAGATCATATTCAGCGCTATGCTAGACTACATGAAAAAACGTGCTTGTAATAATAGGCAAGAAGCCTAATGGAGTGGGGGTTAGTCAACTTTCCAGAGGTGACTTCCTCAGGAACACACCACTTGTTAGCTTAGTGTTTGTGTTCCCAGATCATGTGGGAGAGATCTGTAATTTGATTGTATATCTCTTGGAAGCTATTGCACCTTGAATTGAATGAAGTGCCTGAGTGGCTGCCCAAAAACAAAATTTTAAAAAGTCTTAGCTTGGTGTTGGTATTAGTATAAAAGCATAGAATCCCCATTAAGTGAACTTTAGAAACTTGAAAAGATTTACGTGGGATAGCCAGGGAGGTGTTGTCTTTGTGGTGGGTTTGCTGAGATCTGGAAGCTAGTGTGTAGAAGGTGAAGTGTGTTCCAGCGTGGTGCGTTCATATCCAAGTGTGCAGTGTGTGCGCACGCACTTGCACCAACCCTTCTGAGGGGCTGTATCAGGTTACTATCCAGTGGCAGCAGTTCTGAGGAGAGAATGAGGCCTCTCTGCTTACTGCGTATGAGTGCTGAATGGTGCTTACCGCTAGTGGGTGCGGTCTCCAGCTCACCTTCCCTTCATGCGATTTCCCCTTCTCTACGCTCCATGTTGAACTTCAAAGAGTCGAATCAGGATATAAAATGGAGGTAGCCGCTATCTCACAAACGCCATGTGAACACAAGCCTCTGATCCGCACTGCTATAGCACTAGGGAAGGGAGTGATGGTGCATCATATGTGCTGAGCGTGGCTGCCTTTACTGGAAACTGCCACTGCCTCCATCTCTCTGGAGCCTTGCGTTGCAAAATGGTGTGGTGGTCTGTATTGGCTGCCACGGCAAAGCTATATTGTCAGCCATACATCTGCAGGCATAGCAGCTGCAGCACACATTCTGCTACTCCTTCCTCTGCCGTAAGGGGTACAGAAAGCAACAGACAGTGAGAAATTGGGTCGGAAGCAGTGCCTTGTTCTGGAGAGAGAGTTATTCCCCTGCACAAGCTATTCCTGACGTTCTGGGGATCTCATTGCAATCCCAGGAGAAACTGGGCCCCCTCCCTAAATAGTCTTGAACCACTACAGTATATGCAGAAAACAATTTTTGACTCCAAAGTGGGTGACTAAAAGACAAATTGAATGAACATAAAACAAATGTCTGCCCTTTGAGTCACAAAAGACTATTGAGAATGTATCACAAGGAAATGGTCTGAGATGTAAACAAACCATCCCATCCCGTGGGAGTGACTACTTCGTTAGCTCTCCCTAACCCTACAAGGTAGATATAGATTTTGGGTCTGAGCTTTTTCAGTTGTCTTTTTAGCTCAACTTAAAACAAATGCAGTTTCTATAGGCAGGATAGTGTGCCCGATTAGATTAATGTGCACTACAATACCCTTTTGTTCCATTGGTATGAATAAGTAAAAATTGAACAGCAAGATGGCTTAGTAGTACTGAAATTTAGCATGTGCGAAGATTATAGTACATATACTGGACTTAATAATGATCAAGAGCTTTGATCAAATTTATGGAACTGTACTTAGTTTGAAATACAAAGTCCACTTAATGGTTAAATTGAAACATTGGACATGGCAAGAAAAAACCCCAATATACTGAAATTGTGCAAAATTAAATACAGCAAGACTTTAAAAACCTAATTATGTGGACTGGGTTTTATTGTTCATCTCCTATTAACAATTGTAGGATCATTCATCCTAACATCTCTAGTCAGTTTCTTAATTGGAAACCTCAGTTAACAAGAACTGCCATTTATCTTTCTGTTGCTATCAGCTACCTCCCTTTGCACTACAGTTCAAAAACTGCTGAATAATGAGGGATTCAGAAATGGGCACAAAGCTCTTAGCCTGTACTTGGGCTTGTTGAGTGTCTTTTTGTGCAAAAAAAAGCTTTCTCCTTCCAAACTGTTACACTCTTGGAAATGTTCTGCAAAGGACAAATGTATTCCCACAAATGTTCTGCAAAGGACAAATGTATACGAAGTATTCCCACCCTAAGCATGGAGTGACTCCCCATACAAGTGTCTGCCAGGTTACTGTCTCAACAAAGCTGTACCTACAATTGCTCATCTAGCAGCCTACCTTGCAACCAGCCTCAAACCCTGGTGCAAAGGATCTTTCTGCATACCCCAGTCTTGTTCCCTGCTACAATTTGCTACATATTATATGAAAGCAGGGTCCAGTAACTTAGCTACATATGTTCTACTTGTCCATGCAATTCCCCAAAGGTCATTCCACAATCTTAAGGCATATTCATCAGTTTGGAAAAAAATGTTATCAAAACATTTTGTGCTTCCTTTTAAATATAGCTAATGCTTAAAATAGCAGTACCTGGAAAGTTAGAAATATTTTATTTCATTTACTTTTGTACATTTGACAGAAAAGCGTGTCCTGCTCGCATCTCTTGCTGAGGCTTGTTGCTTTTTAAAATCTAGAGCATACCGGGTTTTTTGTTTTTTTTTAAATGATGACAAAATTCTCAAAACAAGTATAACTAAATTCAAGTTTGAGGTTTGTCTTGCATATGCAAAACTTTAAATGAAAACCTGATTCAACAGAAGTGAAAGGAAAATACCCTTGACTTGTAATCTTCCAGTACTCCTGATTTTATTTCATAAACTGGCCCCCATTCAGGAAAGAATTTACATGGCGCTAATAAATGCACCTAAGTAGCACTAATTAATTCAGTAATATCAGTCTAATCACTGATTAACTTTTCAGGACATAAAATAAATGCTTCTGTATAGTGTGCTGAGCATGTTTATTCTTGCAGGGTCATGATCCAAAGGAACCAGAACAGCTGAGGAAACTGTTTATTGGAGGCCTGAGTTTTGAAACAACAGATGATAGCTTAAGAGAACACTTTGAAAAATGGGGCACATTAACAGACTGTGTGGTAAGTTGTTAAAAATTCTATTTATTGAAACTAAATAATGCAAACTGATATACCATGTTCTCTACACTTTCTCTTGCAGGTAATGAGAGACCCACAGACAAAACGTTCCAGAGGCTTTGGTTTTGTGACTTACTCTTGCGTGGAAGAGGTAGATGCTGCAATGTCTGCTCGACCACATAAGGTTGATGGTCGTGTGGTGGAGCCAAAGAGAGCAGTTTCTAGAGAAGTAATTTAACAACTTTACTAAACCATGTTCAGTATTTGATTCTGCAAGTACTTAAGCTCATACCTAAACTTGTTAAATTTTGCTAAAGTTAAACGTGGTGCATTTTCAGAATTGGCACTTTAATTTATATTTAAGTACTAACCACAACATCTGATCTTCTAGGATTCTGTAAAACCTGGTTCACATCTAACAGTGAAGAAAATATTTGTTGGTGGAATTAAAGAAGATACAGAAGAATATAACTTAAGAGAATACTTTGAAAAATATGGCAAGATTGAAACCATAGAAGTCATGGAAGACAGGCAGAGTGGGAAAAAAAGAGGATTTGCTTTCGTAACATTTGATGATCATGATACAGTTGACAAAATTGTTGGTATGTAACATTTTAGTCCTCTCATGTAAATTCTAAATCTTTAGGTTTTGCATCAAAACTAATAATGCACAGAATAAGCTCTTTTATAAACCACAACTAATATAAGGCTACCTTTGTAAACGTATGGGCTGATCACAAGCCCCGCAACTCCTGTGCACAGTTTCCGCAAGGCACAGTGTGCTCGCAATGGAGATCTGCATGGCTTGCGTGCAGGGTCCACGGGGCTTGGGATTGGCCCTACCATCTGTGTCTTTAACCCAGCCTTTCCACATACTAGTCTCATAGTAGAAACTTTTCAAACAATTGTCTTGTCTCTTTTCTAGTTCAGAAATATCATACTATAAATGGACATAATTGTGAAGTGAAAAAGGCACTCTCAAAACAAGAGATGCAGACTGCTAGTTCGCAAAGAGGTGAGCTTGTGGTTGTGTAATGCCCCTTCATACACATACATCTATCTTTAGTGTTTCAGGAAGCTAAGTTTTGTTTCTCTTTAAGGCCGAGGCAGTGGCACAGGCAATTTCATGGGTCGTGGAAACTTTGGAGGCAGTGGTGGAAACTTTAGCAGAGGGGGGAACTTTGGTGGCAGAGGTAGCTCTTCCGGGGGGGCGGGCTCATCTTCCCATGCATTATCTTAAATTACTGCATCCTTTGGGTCTGCATATTTGACTTTTTAATCATTCTGGTCCAGGAGGCTATGGTGGCGGCAGTGGAGGTAGTGGTGGCAGCAGGGGAAGCTTTGGGAGTGGTGATGGATACAATGGATTTGGTGATGGTAAGTGCATGGTGATATTATTCCAGAATATAGAAGACTTTGAATCTTGTCGATTTTATAGGAAGACAAACTTACATTGAAGGAACTTTTTCTCTTATTGCCTAAATAAACCACAGTAAACTATACATCAAAGCTGGTCAACTTGCGTTCTACTGTTTTTATTAATTCTTTCTGCTTCTGGTAGAAACCTGAAAGAGAAGCTTACACTAGAATGAATTATACCAAAAATGAAGAAACCTGTAGGATAGGCTTTGGTTAGTCAGCAAGTTGTATCTAAGAACAGCTTTGAATGCTTCACCAATAGTAAGATGATATATTTTTTTAGTTCAGGTACTTATGTGGTCTTCAGAGGCAGAAATGTAACTACGTGGAACTTGCTCCCTCTCGCTAATCATCTTGGTTCCTCTCTTCACCTTCAAAAAGCTCTTGACTGTTTCCAGGCACTTTAGAGGATTGGCTGCTGGTTCCGTTTAGTGTATTCCCTTATCTGCTTAAACTGTTTTTAAATAGTTCTTGCATGGATTTTAAGAAGCTTTATGTGTGTGGCTACTGTTGTAAAACCCCATTTAGCTAGTGGGAGAGGAGCTATAAAAATAAGGATTATTTTTTAGGCTGTGATCTCCAAACATATGTAAGTAGTTCGTTGGTATTTACCTTGACACTAATATATCTTATATTAGTAAAGGCCCTATACTAAAATCTTAATGAACTGTAACATCCCGTTTCCCTTATAACAGGAATGCCAGGAAGTGACAGTGCAAATACCTTGAAAGCTGTATGTCTGGAGCAAACTTTATGCATTGACATTTAGTCCTATGTTTTATGTAGGAGATAAACCTGTTTTGTTTTTATACCTGTTTTATAAGGTGGAAGCTATGGAAGTGGTCCTGGTTACAGCAGTAGAGGGGGTTATGGTGGTAGCCCAGGATATGGAAACGCAGGTGGTGGATATGGTGGTGGAGGAGGAGGAGGAGGAGGAGGTGGTTATGATGGATACAGTGAAGGAGGAAACTTTGGAGGAGGTAAGAATCCTGAATTACTTTGAAAATTCAATTTTATTAAAACACTGCTTAGACCTGTGAGTTGTATAGTGTTTTAATTTGTTATACCACATTAATTCTGGAATCAAAATACTATGGTGTTTAATAGTTTCACATTAAAAAGTTTTAGTTAATGGGAGTTCATTGTTCTAAAGCAGGGATGGGAACATTTAGCCTCTTGTGAGCCACTTCAAATGTACTTAGTGCCCTTTCGGGGACGGCTCGCCGGGAGCACATAACACCAGTGCTCCAGGCTCTGCACTGGTTGCTGATAACGTACCGAGCCAGATTCAAGGTGTCGGTATTGATTTACAAAACCCTGCATGGTCTTGGCCCCTCATACCTCAAGGACTGCCTCGCAGTGCCTTGGAGGTCCCCCGCATAAAGCGGGGGGCCACAATGGAGAGGGCATTCTCGGTGGCCGGGCCACATCTTTGGAACTCCCTGCCGAAGGAGGCCCGCCTGGCCCCAAGCCTATTAGTATTTCGGTGGAAATGCAAGACCTGGTTGTTCGCCTGGGCCTTTGGGGAGGGGGGTGGGTAGTGTTCTTTTTATTCCCCTATCCCAAGCAATTTATATCCCTGGCCCTGTTTTATGTGTTAAATGTTTATATGGTATTTTTAAAGTGGTTTTTGGATTGTTTTTAATTGTATTTTATTGTTGGAAGTTGCCCCGAGCTGGATTCAGGAGGGGCGGGGTATAAATTCAGTAAATAAATAAATCAATATCCCTGACACTAGACAGTGTTGGAAATGGGTCCCTGTCCAGAGGGACATGCAATCTGTGCTGAAAAAGGGAAGGTGAATGTAGAGATGGGGATACATTCAAGAAGTTTCAGATACATTAGCTTGATTACAAGGGAAGGAGGGGGCTGGAGGATAAGCTGTTATAAGGAGAAGCATAAACTAGCAGTCTAAGGGGGTTAAGAGCTAGGTAATGCTTTACAGAAAAGGTGAGGTGTTTAGGAGGGAGACAAGCATATATGCTTGCAGAGGGTGGGGGTCAGGTTGTTCAAGCACATGGGACAGTGGCATAGGAAAAGGGGCAAAGATGGTTTAAGGAGCAGGAGAACCTTGGGTGGGTAAAGTTAGTAGGAGAGGAGGAACAAAGTTCAGAATGGGGACACCGAAGTGAGGGCAGAGATTAAAAGCCTTGAAGGGTTAGGACAACAAGTTTGTTCAGGATGCAAAGGAGGGGATGGAGGAGAAGGCTGAACATGGTCAAAATGTTGGGAGTTGAGTTTTGGTACAAATTGTGCAGGCTAGATTAGGAGGTATGGGGGTGGGAGGGAAAGGGGTGCAATGGTGCTTCAGGGGTGTGCTAAGGAAGGAGAATTCACATCATTCTCCTTGTCCTGTTATATGGGATCAGTTTCAGTGGGCTTGGTAGACTACCTTTGCTGTGAGTTGGATCAGGGTCTGTTGACCCTTTTCATCCTGTTGGATCTCAGCTGCATTTGATACTGTTGACCATGAGATGCCAGTGACTCGCTTGCGGGACTGGGGTGGATGGAATTGTTCTCTAATAGTTCTGCACTTTCTTGGCCATGAGAACTTGGTGGGTGGTGCTGGGGGATTGCTCATCTCCCTGGGACCCTCACTTGTGGAGTCCCACAAAGTTCTATTCTGTCCCCTCTCCTGTTCAATGTGTACATGCAGCTGTTGGGCGAGGTCATGGGAGGTTTGGTGTGCGGTGTTGTCAATATGCTGATGACACCCAACTTTACCTCTCATTTTCAGCTGATCAGGCCCCGCAATCTCAGTGCTTACCCGTTCAGTGCCTGTGAGGGACTGGATGAGAGCAGGCTGTCTGAAGCTGAATCCCGACAAGACAGAAGTGGTGATGGTGGGAGAGGCTGAGGGAGTGGTGGTCCCTGTCATTGATGGGGTTTGCCCTTCATTAGTCCCTCAGGTCTGCAGTCTGGGGATGCACCTTGATTCGCAGCTCCACCTGGATGTCCAGGTGGCAGTTGTGGCGAGGAGCACATTTCACCAACTGCATCTAGTGTGACGGCTTCAGACGTACATTTCAGGCTCTGACCTAGCCACCATCATAAATGCTTTCATCACCTCAAGACTGGACTATTGCAGCATGTTCTACGTGGCACTACCCTTGGTGACGGTCTAGAGACCGCAGCTGGTGCAGAATGCAGCAACCAGTCTCCTTACAGGGATAGGTGGTCATGAGCACATTACACCAGTGCTTAATTCTTTGCACTGGCTGCCTATAGTCTTCCGGACCCGACTCAAGGTGGTGGTTTTGACCTATAAAGCACTACATGGCCTGGGCCCTGTCTACGTGCAGGACCACCTCACTCCCCAGACCCTGGATCGGTTCCTGTGGTCAGCCAGGGGCACTCTTCTCAAGATCCCTCAAGCTTCTTGGGTGGCAACTATGGAGAGGGCATTCTCGGTGGCCGCACCGAGGCTGTGGAACTCCCTCCCGACAGAGGTCTGCTTGGTCCAGAACCGTCCCTCTTTCCGAAGACCCTGGCTGTTTGTTCAGGCTTTTGGTGAGGGAGATGGGTGATGGGCGTGGAGGGTTTTTTAGCTCCCACTTGTTATGTCTATGCTTGTTGTTTTTTTATATTTTGTATATATTTGTTTTTTTCAATATTGTTTAGATGCTGTGAGCCACCTCAAGCTGCTGGTAGCAAGAGAGAGTAGGCTAAAATTCTAATGAAATAAAAAATAAGGGAGGACAGACTTACTGTGCACATGATTTACTGTGCCTAGGGAACAACTTGATGATCTGCGACCCAGGCAGGCAACACACGCGCACACTCAAGATGCACATGACCATGCACACAACCACAAATTTATGGAGTGATAAAATTCAGTGAGAGTGAGCGTTCACAGTACCAGTTGCATGGACAAAAATGTTAAATCTGGTTAAGAATAGTTAAATATTGATCTGGTATACTTGAGTTCAAGATAAATACCTAGCTAGAGTCTGCAATCTTGAGCACAGTTGCTCATGAGTAACTTAATGTGTTACTCAAGAATAAGGCTGCTTTTCACGTTAGATTGTTTCTAATGTGAAATTAGAAATGTAAGATTTCTGCTGGGCTGCATGCCCATGTTTATTTCCTTCTGTTTTGCTTTCCCAAGCATAGTTAAGATCTTGAGAGCAGTTATTCATCAGATCTATGCTCGCGTTACCAATTTACTGGTTAACTTCATTATGTGACGTTGGGTTACCCTTCTCCTTCTCCCCCCAACCCCCCAGTAAGGGGGGTGGGGGTGTCAAAGGACTCCCTTTTTAACGTGTTTTTTTCACAGTGAGTCTTTAATGTTAAATTAATATCCCCTCCTCCCCCAATTGCACGTACATGCGCCTTATCAGCTTGATGGTAAAATGATTTGTTAGCCTTGCAGAGCTACCTGGCTTTGCCCCTGCATTAAAAACTCTGCTAGATAATGATACTTTTCAGCATGCAGTTCTGGGGGAGGGAGTTCCCATCGCAGCCCCAGTGTGCTGGGAGACTAATCTTTCTCCCTGTCCCCCCTTCCTGGTGACAGGTGGCAAGGATTGCCTGGGAAAGCCACCCCTCTCCATGGCTGCAGGAGAACTAAGCTGGCATTGAAATTAACACGAGAGCCACTACATGTTCCAATTTCAGTGACGTTTTTTACGTTCAGTGCATGCACACGTTTCAATTTAAAGTTAAATACAACTCATGTAAGTATTGGAGCTGGATTTTCCTGCCCTTACATCCGTGATGAAACTCGCGTTAATTTCCCTGCCAAATGGAAAAAGGTGCCTGCACAAGTTACCAAAAAAATCTCACGTAAGATACAAAGTAGTGTGAAACTGTAACATGGTCAAGCAGCCTGTGTGTGTGGCACTGTGACTGGTGAATTCTAAAATGGCTTACATGAGCATACAGTGCCAGTTCTAAAAAGATAAATAATAAAATTCTGGTTATCCAGTCTGCTGAAGTCAGACCTTAATGGGCTGCTATACTCGCTGAAAAACCCCTACATTTTCTACTAAATAACAGGCTTGACACTCGAGACTTGCGTAGGCTGTCATTAATATGAATGGAATTAATCTTGCTTAACCAGTACCTGAATTTAATTCTGGCTTGTTCACGCTTCCCTTTTTGAAGAATGTTATCTTAAAAATTCCAGAGATTAGAGGTGAATTACTTTTAAGCTGTAGGTATTGAAATTACTTGACCTCTGGAAAGAAACGGATTTTGTACATTTAGGAAGCTAGAAAAAGTAGTAGCTTCTTAGCTTAAACACTTGAATTGAAGGAAAAGTAGATCAAAATCTCCCGGATACTTTTGAAAGGGGTCTGATATGCCTTGGGGAAAGCCAAAAGACCAGAATCTTGTCAAAACAATAATAAACTCTAGCTTGCTCGCATTGGGCAGTCTTTAGCATTGGCTTGCAAACCAGTAGCTTTGTTCCATCTACAAAGTGAAAGTTAAATCTTTCCTGTCCCAGGACAAACTAATTCTGTGCTCATTACCATCTCAAGTTGTTGAATGGTCATTGTCTGATGGGAGTTGTATTAAAGTTAGTATGGGCACATTCACACATGCATGAAAGTGTCCTTACAAGGCAGGATAAAATATCCAATTGCAAATCTTGTGCATTTTTTGTGAATGTGCAAATGCACTATGCCACATAATTTCTGCTTGTATGAGAATTTACATGGCCAAATGACAGGGCTGTGAAATCCAGCTCTGTCAGTCGGCTGTGTAAATCCACATAAAACCATAAGTTGTGTGGAATAGTGCGCACTCTCATTCACAAAAAGCTGTGAGATTTGCGTTCACACGTCCTCTTCTGGCCTTGTAAGGACACTTATATACATGTGTGAATGTGCTCATAGTTTGAATAGAAACCAGACATACCCTTTCCATTGAGTGAGTCCCTGTTTGCTGCAGTAGGAACTGCCCATTCAACTTGTATTGCATATAAAACAGAGTTCATACACTTAAGTTTTATTAAAAACTAGCCAAGATTGTATTTAACATTTAGTAAGTTACGCTCTCATTTCATTGAGGAACAAACTGAAAACTAATGTGCATGAGATTTCTTGAGCAACCTTACATGATGTTGACTGAAGCATTTAGAATGCCACTTCCAGCTTCACTTTAAAATGACTGGCTTGTAGTAAAAATGACCTCCTATTTGTGGTATTGTGTAGCTTTTTGTTCTTAGAGAAGCTTGGTGGCAAACAAGGAGATTTGTAAAACCCACATTTGTGTTTCAGGTAACTATGGTGGAAGTGGAAACTATAATGACTTTGGCAATTATAGTGGACAGCAGCAGTCAAACTATGGGCCCATGAAAGGAAGTAGTAGTTTTGGTGGCAGAAGCTCTGGCAGTCCCTATGGTGGTAAAGAAAATTATATTCTTTAAAAAATATTTTACAATACTGGAAAAAAATATTGACTTCACTTTACCTTATTTAATATTTACCATTCTGCTTTAGGTGGTTATGGATCTGGAGGTGGAAGTGGTGGTTATGGTGGCAGAAGATTCTAAAAACTCTACCAGAAAAGGGGTAGGTATATTTATACATACATAAGATGATGATGAAGACGAAACAACTGTTTGCTGAGAGTAATCATTTTCTTATCCTATATTCAACAGGCTACAGTTCTTAGCAGGAGAGAGAGCGAGGAGTTGTCAGGAAAGCTGCAGGTTACTTTGAGACAGTCGTCCCAAATGCATTAGAGGAGCTGTTAAATCTGCTACAGAAGGAACGATGATCCATAGTCAGAAAAGTTACTGCAGCTTAAACAGAAAACCCTTCTTGCTAAGGACTGTCATAGCCACAGTTTTTGCAAAAAGTGCAGCTATTGATTAATGCAATGTAGTGTCATTTAGATGTACATTCCTGAGGTCTTTTATCTGTTGTAGCTTTGTCTTTTTTTTTTCCTCCCCCCGCCCCCCTTCATTACATCAGGTATATTGCCCTGTAAATTGTGGTAGTGGTACCAGGAATAAAAACAATTAAGGAATTTTTAACTTTTCAATATTTGTGTAGTTGAGTTCTTCCACATTTAGAGAGACTTCTTTAATAAAATAAAGAAATGTAGTTTTAGGGTGTTTCCTTTTTAGGGAAGATGAATGCATTTCTCAATTACTTTGTATTAATTTTCAGTAAACTACAGACACACCTGTTGATTTGCAGTATTAAGAGGTCTAGTCTCGGAGCATGTAACTCCATTGAAATGAGTTGCACATGCATATAGAGAACGTTTGCATCCTAGCTTGTTTAGCTGTATAACGAGGATTGAGTTAACTAGTATTTTGTGAATGATAAAACTTAGCATTACCTTCAAATGAAAATTGCAAATGCTTCTCGTTTGTGCATATTTTTAATTTTGTAGTTCTGTATTACTTTAACCCTGGAAGAAAACAAGCGCTGATAAATATTTTTCCATACAAGATTGAGTTCTAGCTCCATTCACATTGCTGCCAGCTTTATTTATGTATGTGCAGGAGATACATGGAATCATTTGCTTGAGCTCTGGGTGAAAGGCAAAAACCTTCCCCACTTTTGTTCGAGGCTTATAAAAAAGGGTGAGGGTAACTTAATCCATGATGATGATGATTAATAGTTTTAGAGGTCTCTATTTTAAAAATGGTGCTTTGAGGCAAGCAGCCCAGATCTGTTGCTTTTCTTTGTAACTACTTCATTTGTATAGATTCTCAGTGAGAAAACGGGCTACATTGTTTTTTTAAAAATCAGTGGATATATACTTTCTTGCATACACCCTAGGCACTTTTTCTGAATACATCCTTCTGACTGGGAACCAAGGGTAGCACAGGTATAACCCTGACGGTTCCAGGTAATATAGCCTTCTGGCCATGGGCCAAATAGCATAGTCGATGAGCCATTTTAAGTCCTAAAGTCCTGGACTCAAATCTGAGCTTTAAGGTTAAGTGAAAATCAACTTGGTCTAATAAGTCAGAAATGTGTTTTATATTGGAACCAAGTTTGGTAAGTAGTCTTAAGGGAAACCCCCTAATTAGAACAAAATGAATGCATCTTGGTGTTAGTCTACCACCATTCCACTGTATCAGAACTTGGTACAGACTTCACAACAGCAAGTGTACTAATACCAAATTCAGGTACAGCCATATACCCTGATGTTCTGCTATCTTTTTCTCAGCTGATCTGACTTTTCTTTCAACTATTGCCAGAGCAGTGGTATCTATCAATACTGAACCAGAAGAGTAGGGACACAGTGAGTAGAAGAAAAACCCAGACACGTGTTGCTTCTTCTCTAGGTAAATGTGCAGTATAAGGTAAATGTAATTCCAGCATAGGAATTGGAGTCCTTGTGGAAATGACTCAAATGCAGTAAATCTGGTAGAAGGGATATAAGTGTTAAATAGAACTGAATAATGTTGCAGGCCACTGGAAGAGCATTCAGATTTCAGTATGCTAATGAAACCACAAACACTGCCATGGCTGTTAGCCCAAACCACACTACTTTTCTTTGGTTCAAAGTCGATTTCAATATAATCTGGGGAGTGCTCTAAAATGATTCCCCACGGTTCAGGGTAGTGTGTATTAAAATGGGCATTACGAGCATAGCATTTCAATAGAGGCTTTCCAGCTTTTGGGGCATGGGATGCTCCTATGCAAAAGGCCAAACTTCTTGAAGTCTCAAACATATGGAAACACTTTCTGTTTGAGACTTCATTACTGATTTGCAGGTACAAGTGCTTTCTTCTCGGGAGTTGGGTAGACTTAAATTTCCACTTAAACCTGTAGTTTGTTATAAGGTTGAACTGAGTTTTCTTCTGAAAACTTGGCCTGCTATTAAACCCAAAGAATTGTGACTGTCCTCCAACAGCCTTCTGTAGTCCTAGCTCTACCAGATGTTGATTTTGAAACTTGGTGTCTTAATGAAGCTATCAAAACACATTCACAACATTTCAATGAGGGTCTGCAAGTGACCTATTAATAGTGCATGGGATAGTTATAGTTGGTGTGTAAATGTGGAAAGTATAAGCTGTTAGGACAGTAATTAACCAGCTTTTAAAGACTCTAGGATGTACTTTTTAGCAAGGTGTGGATCAAAGGAGACTCATAAGACAGGACTTCAGCAGCCTTTGTGTATGGACAAGTCAGCATAATTAAAGAATGACGAGGCAACAGCTCCAAGTTCCAGAGAAGTGAAAGCATAGGATACTATGCTGATAGTGAGCAGCTTTCCAAAGTCTAGTTAAATCTGCCTATCACAGCTGAAATATCGAAGAAAGTCTAGCAAGAGTTCATCATCATTTGGAACCTCCTTGAGTGATAGCTACTTGAGTTGACCCAAAATCATAGGTCTAGCATTTAGACCTGAAAGGGCAAAAAGCATAGGTAAGGTTTTCCTTTAAAAAATTTTCATGAATTAAGAGTAACTGTTTGTTGAACAAGATAAGAGTAATCTCTTTGATTTGCAGGTTGAAAGAGAGGCCTCTGCTTGACAATGTGAATGTTTTGCCTATCCACCTAGTCAATTAGAAGACTTCTGGTTTGGTAAGACTAGTAGTAGTGCAGAGTAAAGCATTGATCATACCTTTATTTCCTTCGAGAAGAGGCTTTCTTCCCTTTGATAGCTAGATTCTTATATCCATCTCTTTTGTACATGAAAGGAATAAGGGCAAATACATGTTTTTAAATGCATTCAGGATTTAAGTTTTCATTCAAAGTCTAACATGGAAATAATTCTCTCCTATAAGGCCTTATGTTTAAAAGTAAGCTAGAAATAAAAATGTCACTTTAAAAAATAAATAAAGGAATGTATGAAAACTAGACCTTTATTGAAATGGTTAATCGCCCCGTACAAGGCCAGAGCTCAAGCAAAAAATTGTAGCCTGGGACTCTCAGCTTCAATTAGCCTTTCAGCATAGTGGCAGAACTTCTTTTTTTTTTAACTATAGTTTTTGCAAAGGAATCTTGGTTTCCATCTTCTGCTTTCTGTTGAAGGATTTTCAAGTAAGGCGCACTTCAGAAGTAGGCCTCAAGCCCAGTGTTCATCTTGAGGGCAGAACAGGCAAACATACTCTTAGACTGGTAGTTTATTCAATTGGCATTTATTAACATAACCAAGTTTAGCATTGGTTACAGAAGTAGAGTGAAGCTATGATTACTCCTGAACTTGAACACCTAGAAATCTAGAACCGCAATTTACATCTTGAAGCATATTCACTTCCATGCAGTCAAGCCTGTGTTAAGACCATATAACATGCATTTAAATCTAGCTTTAAAATAACAATGGGAATCATAGGTGTCTAAACAAAGGACTTGAAAGGTAAGGGTTCCTCTCCAGGATAAGCTAAGCTGAGGCTCATGTTTTTGGTACTGTGACAAACGTACTAAATATCTAATGTGCCAGCTTATAAATACATTTTTAATACTAGATAAGAGTACAGGAAGTTATTCTGACCTTGCATGACAAACAATATATAACTTTCTAATGTTTTTAAACCGTGCCCTGTGGTACTTAAATTAGGTAAACAGCCTCTATAAGACTTACCTAACCCACTATTTTTCCTAACTTACGTAGCAAACAGATACTTGTCCTCTTAGCCAGTCTCATGGAAAAAAAGCAGCAAGAGTTAAATACTTTGAAGTAAGTAGATGTCTCTTATCTAGAACATAATGGAAATTAGGCAAAATAAACAGTGGTTGTCTAGGGATTGATGTCTTCTATAAAGTTTAAAAGTTAGGTGCCTAGGGTAAAAAAAACCTAGATGTTAACTGGCAGAGATAGAACACTTGTTAAAATATATAGATTTATACTTAGCTGTTCTATGTTTCTCCTTCTGTCCCCTGTCAGTGCTCCACACGGGTAGCTCTGCATGTGGCCGACAGGAGGCGGAAGAAGAAAAAGACCTCATGCGCAGAGCTGCCCCCACTCAGTCTTACATTCTGCCTTCGGCCGATAGGACATTCCAGCAGCTTCGCCATTCTCAAACCTACAAAGAAGAAGAACAAAATCTAAAAAAAACACTAAAAATTCAAACAACAATCAGACTTGGTGCACAAAACGCCCAGGAACCAGGGAGCGATGAACTGTGGAGGAGTTTACCAGGGTTGCCATGCAAAGTGCCTTGGAACCTGGGAGAAAACAAGAGCGGAGTCAGTCCCTCCTCCAGCTAATACCCAGACCGGCCGCCGCGCAACATGCCCGGCAGCAGCCCCGGTAACTGTGAGTAAAGCCCTGAAGGGCTCTCTCTCCCACTCCAAAGGCCCAGAGACAGAAAGGCGCGGCTCCAAAGCCTGCAGCCCGCTCCCTTCTCTTCTCCTCCTCCTCCTCCCCCTCCCCTCCCCCCCCACGTGAGCCCAGTAGCCCACAACTTTCCCTCCAGTCCTGAGGGATAAGTGGCAGCTCCAGCAGCGCTGTAGCTAGCTACCGTTTTTTCCTTTTCTGTCCGCACTCCCTCCTTTAAGGGCAATGGAAGCGGCAGCTGAGTGTGCAGTAGGGCAGACAGCCCCAACGCAGGGAGATCCCCCCCGCGGACATAGCCTCCCTCACCACAGCCATGGCACGCATCCAGCAATCCCTGGACCGGCTATGGGAACTACAGGGTAAGGGAGACAGCAGACCTGCCCCTCCCCCCACCACGCAACCAAAGGCGGGAAAAGCGCCAAGCAAAACAAAGAAAACTAAAAGGCCACCAGGGGGCTCCATGGCTAGGCTTCTCAGATCTCCTTGGCTGAGGAGAGTGGGGGGGAGTCACAGGCAAAAAGAGAGAGAGAGAGGCTTCTCATGCAGACTTGGACTCAGAGTCAGACCATGACTCAGGGCAGGAGTGGGAGGACATTGAGGACTCACCTCCACAGGAGGTGCAGGATCCCAGAGACAGAGAAAGAAAGTTCCCCCTGGCATGCAGGAGGGAATTTATGACTCAAGTCACCAAGACCTTCAAATTAATAGAGAGACCCCTAAAAGAGGCCTCCTCCGACTCAGGAAGAGGAGGAGTGAGAGTACCTGCCATCCTATCATGGCAAGGAAATGGGGGTTCCCTTAGATAAAGCTTTTGAGAAGCTGATTTTAAGGGAGTGGAAACAACTTGAAAGAAATCAAAGAATGAACAAGACCCAAACTTCCCTCTATTCGCTCTCTCGCAAGAAAGAGCCCTTAAAAAAAAAAAAAAAACAAGATAGATGCAGCAGCAGTCTCCTTGGCAAAACAAACGGTGTTCCCCACAGAAGGGGATTGCTTCCCCAAGGATGCCACAGATAGGGGAATAGAGTCATCCCTGAGGAAGGGTCTAGACTACTCAGCCACTTCCATGAGAGTTAGTTTGGTATCTTCCTATGTGGCTAGAGCCTTACTAGCCTGGACCCAAGAGGCCCAGAACGCTCATATCTCTGATAACAGAGCACAGATCCTGGCAGCCAGAATCAATTTAGCTACCATCTTTCTGGCAGACTCCACCACTGACTCCATGCTATGGGCAGCCAGATCAGTAGCATTCTCAGTGGCGGCACGACGCAAACTATGGCTTAGCTCGTAGCAAGGGGACTCAGCCGCAAAGGGCCTTCTCGTGGCAGCCCCCTATAAAGGATTTAAACTGTTTGATATCTGTCTCGACACCGTCTTGGCAGACGCAAACGATAAAACAAAACAAAGACCCTACAGCAAATGGGGGTTAAAACGAATCTTTTTCGGGCCCCTACGTATAGACCATGGGGATACTCTGGTGCCAGCTATGGCTTAGTCAGAAGACGGACAATTTAGATTTGAGCAGTCTACCCGATTTAACCCCAAAAGGGGGGAGGTAGGGATCAGGCCTTTAAGCAACCGAGACAGAAGGTGGTCTCCCAAGCCCAACGAAAAACAGAGGCATAACTATCCAGAACCAGCGGAGGTAGGAGGCAGACTGCAGACTTTCTTAACAACCTGGGAGCAGTCAGTCTCAGATGCCTGGGTTCTAGACTGCATCAAGAACGGGTACCAAATCAATCTAAAAAGTTCCCCCACTCAGGGCTTCATCATGTCCCCAAAATCAGCAAACCACCACAAACGTTGCGATGCTGGGGGAGATCCAAAGGCTCATGACAATCAGAGCCATAGAGCCAGTACCCACAGAACAAAGGAAACTGGGACTCTATTCAATCTTATTCCTTGTACCCAAGAAGTCAGGTGGCTGGAGAGCGGTGTTAGATCTCAAGAGACTGAACAAGTTGGTCCGATACCACCACTTCAAGATGGAGACGGCAGCATCCATCTGTCAGGCCATCAGAAGTCAGGATTGGCTGGCATCCCTAGATCTCACGGATGCATATCTACACATTCCGATGTGTCCCTCACACCGGCTGTACCTTCGCTTCTGTTATCAGGATCAACATTATCAGTTTCAAGCACTCCCGTTCGGCCTGCCGTCTGCTCCGAGGACCTTCACCAAAATCCTGGTACCATTAGTAGCAAACCTCCGGAAGGATGGGACTCACCTAGACGACCTGCTAATACAGGCGGGCTCTCAAGAGAAACTCCAGAGGGATGTGCGCAAGACCATTACATACCTCGAACCACAGCTTCCTGGTAAACAGGAAAAAGAACCACCTAGTTCCAACCAACAAGCTGGAGCACTTGGGAGTACTCATAGGTACCATCTAAGGCAACGTATACATCCCAGCAACCAGACAGCAATGCATCAGAGCCATGCTCCAGAATCTAAGATACAAACCGCAAGCAAGGCTAAAGTACGTAGCCCAACTGTTGGGTCTGTTGGTCTCTTGCACAAAGCAAGTACAGTGGGCGCTTTGCAGTAGCTGCTCAGGCCTATGCAATTAGAGCTTACCAGAGGTCTCAATCCGTGGGTCAACATTCCAAGAGGATTCATTAAATCAATGTCCTGGTGGTCAGACCCAGAAACCGTCAAGTCGGAGTGCCCTTGACCGAACCACACCGCGCGACCATCACCACGGACGCCAGCCTCACGGGATGGGGTGCCCAGATGGGATCCACATCAGTACAGGGGCTATGGTCCCAGGCGGACACCAGTCAGAACATCAATGTGTTGGAGCTCAGAGCGATCCGTCTGGCCCTCCAACAACTGAGCCACCTCATAGGACCTGCCCACGTTCTTGTCTACATGGACAGCATCGCGGCAAAAGCATACATCAACCATCAAGGGGGGTCCAGGGCCCTTGCTCTTCAGCGTGAGGCTGTGAAACTCTTCTCTTGGGCACAGAACAATCTAAGCTCATTGAAGGCCCTACATATCAAGGGGACGGACAACATCCAGGCAGACTGGCTGAGCCGACAAACTCTCGAACCGCACGAATGGCAACTACACCCAGACGTATTCCAATCCTTGATACAGCACTTCGGACACCCAGTGATGAAANCAGATGGGATCCACATCAGTACAGGGGCTATGGTCCCAGGCGGACACCAGTCAGAACATCAATGTGTTGGAGCTCAGAGCGATCCATCTGGCCCTCCAACAACTGAGCCACCTCATAGGACCTGCCCACGTTCTTGTCTACACGGACAACATCTCAGCAAAAACATACGTCAACCATCAAGGGGGGTCCAGGGCCCTTGCTCTTAAGCACAAAGCTGTGAAACTCTTCTCTTGGGCACAGAACAATCTAAGCTCATTGAAGGCCCTACATATCAAGGGGATGGACAACATCCAGGCAGACTGGCTGAGTCGACAAACGAACCACACGAATGGCAACTACACCCAGACGTATTCCAATCCTTGATACATCATTTTGGACACCCAGTGATGGACTTGTTCGCGAGCAGGAAAAATGCTCAACTGCCCAAATACATGGCGATGACAGCGGACGGAAGGGCGCAGGCAGTGGATGCCCTCAATCAGTCTTGGCCGGGAGGCCTTCTCTATACAGTCCCCCCTTTTCCCCTCAAACGAGGTCAATAGCCAAACTGATCAGAGAAAGGGCCAGGGTTATCTTCGTGGCACCCCGGTGGCCGAGGAGACCCTCGTTCTCAGATCTAGTACAGTTGAGTCAGACCAACCCAATACATCTACCTTTTGAGACAGGATCTTTTGCTACAGGGCCCATTGTGATGCGACAACCTCCACACCCTAAATCTGACATCGTGGCTCTTGAGCGCGCAGCTCTGAGAGCCCAGGGTTATTCAGAGGCGGTCCTAACCACCTTACAGCAAGCTAGACGACCAGCCACCAGATGAGCTTACAGACTTTTGCCAGGTGGGCAGGGGAAAGAAACGTGGACCCCACACAGGCAGGGGTACAGTTAATCCTCCAGTTTCTCCAGGAAGGATTAGATAAAGGTCTAAGACCTAGCACGCCAAGCAACGGCTATTGCTTCTGTTTTACAAGCAACCCCTAATAGGAGAGTCCTGCCCCACAGGCACATTAGACAGTTTCTGAGAGCAGCACATAATAGATACCCCTCATGGAGCCTTAGTCTGGTCCTATATGCCCTAACCAGAGCCCCTTTCGAGCCACTCCGACATGTATCCTTATACATGCTGACCCTTAGTGGTGTTTTTAGTGGCGGTAACTTCAGCCCGCAGGGTTTCGGAGTTGGGAGCCTTGTCTATGGATGACAATTATTGTTCTTTTGGGGAGCAGTCAGTTACACTTAGAATGGATGAGGTCTTCATCCCAAAAGTGAACTCATCCTTCCATAGGGCCCAGGAATTAATTCTACCTTCATTCTGTCCCAATCCAGTACATCCTAGGGAGAAAATATGGCATACCCTGGATGTCAGAAGGGCCTTGAAAGTCGACCTCAGGAGAACCTAATCCTTGAGGTCGATATCTGCCCTCTTCATTAATGTTAGACCTAGTTATGCTGGCAGAAAGGCCTCAAAAGCCTTAATCTCAAAATGGCTTAAACAAGCCGCCATAGAAGCCTATAAAGCAAAGAATAGGGTACCGCCCTTGCAGATCTGGGCGCACTCGAGGTGCTGCCACATCGTATGCATTTAAGGCTAGGGTGTCTTATGACGAAACTTGCAGGACGGCGACTTGGTCCTCCCTGCATACATTCGTAAAGCATTATAAGTTACGATTTCTACAAGTCCGCGGATGTGGCATTTGGCAGGAGGGTCTTACAGACAGTTCTGGAAGTTCCCAGGGCTGTTTGTCCCCACCCATAATGTGAGCTCAGGTACATCCCGTGCAGAGAACTGACAGGACACAAGGAGAAACAAAAATTGGTCACCTACCTCGGTGATTTTGTTTCTCTTCTTTCCAACTGTCAGTGCTCCAGCCCTTCCTGTCAAACAGCATTATTTCTGAAGGGAGTGACCAGATAGGGATGATCAATTTATAGTTAGTGACTAACTGTTGATGTTGGTTATTAGGTTAACAGTTCATTTAGGTCTGTAACACCTAGTGTAAGGACATATTCTAATCCATACATAAGAATTACAGGAATGACGAGACGGACCTCGGCTTGGTTATCGACTGAGTGGGGGCAGCTCCGCGCATGCGCATGAAGTCTTTTTCTTCTTCTGCCTCCTGTCGGCCACGCACAGAGCTACCCGTGCAGAGCACTGACAGTTGGAAAGAAGAGAAACAAATTCACCGAGGTAGGTGACCAATTTTTGTTTATATAAAAACAAAACACTTCTGCATTCAGATCTGGTGGCAGCTTTCAAATGCTTTCACATTGCTGCTTCAAAGGATTCTTAAAAACTACTTAAATGCAGAATTAATTTTATTTTTATTTACAATTTTTTTTGTTGCCCTTCCCACAAGGCTCAGCTTAGTCAATAAAAACTTAAAACATTAAAATTCATACAATAAAAACACCCTCTCCACAAACTCCCATCTTCCCAACCCAGAAATGCAACCAACCCCATTTATACCTGCCTGCCAAATACTTTTTCAAATAAGTTTTGCACCGCCTGCAGAAGATGCTCAGACTCAAGCGAACCTCCCAGGGAAGGGAGTTTCCACAAAATGGGGGGCTGCAATCAAGAATGTGCATCCATGAACGAGAACAGACAGAAGCTGCAGGAGAGTGCCCTTGGCTGACTGTAGGGGCCACAAAGGGACATGGTAGGATAGGCGGACTTTCAGATATGTGGGACCCAAACTGTTCAGGACTTTAAACATCAAAGCCAGCACCTTAATTGTGCCCAGAAAGCTATAGGCAGCCAGTGAAGACTTCAGAGTATTGATGTAATGTGCTCCTGGTGACTCATCCCAGAAAGGAGCCAAGTGGCCACTTCTGCACCAGCTGCAGTTTCAGAACAGTCATCAAGGGCAGCCCCACATAGAACACATTGGAGTAGTCTAGCCTCGAGGTGATGAAGGCATGGATGGCAGTGGCCAGAACTGAATCAGAAAGAAAAGGCTGCCGCATCCTCGCCAGATGGACTTGGTAGACTTTCATATCCAGATTTATATTCATTGGTTATGCCAGTTGTAAAATGAGTAATTTACTTTGCTTACTGTCTTCCAGTTACTTTGCCACCTTCAAGGAGATGGAGAAAATTGCAATGGAAACTGGGACAATGGTGCATCAGAGGCAGCCTTTCGTAGTGTTACCTGGAAAGTTACTCAAAGTAAGGAACTGTTTGATTTCCTCCTTTAAAAGCTTTCCTTCCAAAGTAATATCACTAAACTAGTTCCCCTGACACTTATTAGGGGTGTGCAATTCGCTTTTGTTTCTTTAGTTACTAAAATGAATGGTGCCCCATTCATTATATTAACTGTTACAAAAACAGATGAATAAGCAGTCATTGCTTATTTTTTCTTTTAAATTAAGACCACGTGACCATTCTCTGCATGCGCAGAGCAGCTCAGGTGGCCATTTTGTGCATGCATGGTGATTTTTATTTTATTAATTAGAAAACGTGTGTTCTACAAAAACCTGTGAAAATTCATTGTTTTTCTGTAACAAATGATGTGCCTTCTGCACATCCCTAATTATTTGTGCTGTTGCTGAGCTAGTTGTTGACTGTCCCTGGTAGCATCTACTTTGTGTATGGAGCTCCAGGATGACTAGCTCTGCAACAAAATGATTCTGCAGGTGACATCCTAGTATTTTTCATGTTGGGTTGCATACTGGCAGGGAAGTAGACATTGTGCCACACCTATTATTCTGGTACACATCTTGTTGGCATATCTTGATTTGTATCTCACCCCTCTCAAAACACTCACGACAGCGAACATATAAATTACAAAGATAATAAACATAAAACCACACTTGAAATCAATCTCAAACCCTCCCTGCTAACCTGTTAATATGATAGCGTATGTAAGATCAAAGATAAATAATTGTCTTGTCAAGTTCACCCTGAATTGAGTATCTAAAATTTGGATTTGGACATGCAAACCATTTGTTCCTACATCTACAATTTAAATAGGTAGCTCTACTAAATAACATTTAAAATTATGAATCTGCATATTCAAACTTGTTAAAGAGTACTTGTTAGATTCCGTGTTTTAGTATCACTAATCTTCTACTGTATGCTAGATATGGGATTTATTTTGCTGCTCTGATTGCAGGTTGGCACTTTCTGTTTCCCTGAATGAAGAGCTGAGACAAGGACCACTGTTTTGTATAGAGAATATCAAGCCATTCCTAATTTTGGAGTTGCAGTCAAGCAAACATTGAAAAATAACAAACCTCAACATCAAGAAATTAAGTATTTTGCAGCTTTGTAGCAACTCATTTTAATATTAAAAATGTTTGACAAGTATCCACTTAAACTCTCAAATTCTGTGTGTAAGTGTTCATAAGAATGTATTAGCTGTTTTAGGTCCCTGAGTCATGAGCCTTTCACCTCCTGAATCACTGAGCCAATTCACCTTGGATTGATAGTCAAAAAATGGCCAATGGCACTCACATGTATGAAATCTCTGGCCTCTTGTTCATGGAACTCTTCCAACCCCCCAAACACATCAAGTCTGACAGAGAAATGGGGGATTTGACAATAGAACTTAAGGTCATTTTTCCTGTGCGAATAAGGGGCTTTACTCTGCAGCACTGGACTACCAATCTTGTATCTTCTCCCCTTGCTGGAGACAGGCCTCCGGAGGGTAGCTCCTCCCACAACCAACAGGAGGCAGAAGATTCCTGATTCACTGCACATGCTCCATAGAGCTACACACACACCCTGTTTAGCTCTCCAGTTCAGTCTACTGCCTCGGACCGGCAAGACGCATGTTTGAACACGCAGGTGTGGTGAGGATTCCGCTAGGACAGGCGCGGCCAGAGGCACCCTGTGTTAACACGGTGTGCAGGGAACCGGTGCTGGGGCCCAGGCCAGCTCCCCTGCAGTAGCTCAGGAGGGGGGAGATGGAGGCGCTTGAGTTCCACGCTTATCAGGTCATGCTCCCCTGCCCAGAACAGTCTCCTGCCATGACAGAGAGACCGTTCAGAACCAGCCCTCCCTGGAGGAAAGGAGCCAGCGCTCCGCTCACCCACGCTGCTGCGTCGGGAGAGGGAGCAGAAGAAATGGATTCAGGCACCAGGATGGAGGTAGGGCAGCTCCATGGTTGCTTAAGGGGGCTTGGGAATGGCATGCTGCTGAGGAACCCATCCCCCTTTTTTACAGGGTCTAGTAAAGTGTGCCTTCTGTGTTTTCCCCTTTTGGCAGGCTTCCACACAAGTCCAGCCAGGTGACCTTGCTACCCGACCTCAGAAGCAACGGCAGTCCTGGACCCCCTGCTGGCTATTAATGCCACCATAGGCAGGATCCTGGACTTGATTAACCTCCTTAAAGAGGAGCAGGGGGGGTTCTCAGTGGAAAAGGGTGGGGAAATTGTAGTGGCCAGCAGGTGGCACAGTTTCCAGCCTTGATTTCCCTCTGACCTCGGCCACGGTAGAATCCTCTGAGGAGGACAGAGGGTGGCCCGGGAAGGCCCCGTCATTCAACCTGCGCTTGGATGCAGAGACAGATTCTGTGCAGTCCAATTCGGACCTGGAGGAAGGAGACTGGCAGCAGCCTCTCCCAACGAACCAGAGAGAAAATTTCCCCTGCAGAATAAGGGGACGCTTCTAGATCAGGTTATTAAAACCCTGCAGCTCAGCGAGGAAACCCCCTAAGAATCAGTCCTCTGAGTCGGACAAGGATGATAGGGACCTGATCCCTTCAGTCCAGGGCAGGGACAAGGGCCTACCTCTGGACAGAGCGTTTGAGAAATTAGTCCTCAGAATAGAAACACCTGGGTAAAGGGGTTAAAATGAACAAGACCCAAGAGACCCTGTACAGTTTCTCGCGCAAAAAGGGAACTGTTTAAGAACTCCAAGGTGGACGCAGCTGCCTCCCTGGCACGGTAGGTGGTTTTTCCCACAGAGGGGGGATTGCTACCAAAAAGTCCCCACAGACAGAGCAGTAGATGGGGTGCTTCAGAGAGTCTTGGACTTGGCCACTGCCTCCTTGCAGATCAATATATTGTCTTCCTACGTGGCCAGGGCCGCTATGGCATGGCTTCAGGAGATGCAGCCCAAAAAGATCTCGGACAAAAGAGCAAAGGTGTTATCCTCCAGGGTCATGCTGGTGGGTGCCATGTTGACAGATTTCACCACGGATGCGCTCTCCTGGTCAGCTCGTTCCATGGGACTCTCAGTGGGGGCTAGAAGGAGAATCTGGCTTAGATCCTGGCAGGGGCATGCTACAGCAAAAAATCATCTGGTTGAGGGCCCCTATAGGCGTTTCAAACTTTTTGGCACTTGTCTTGATAAGGTCCTTGCAGATGCTTCAGACAAAGCAAAAACTAAATCTTCGCAGCCAAGAAAAAGCCTTTTCGGTCCCCATCCTTTTGATTTGGGGCTTTCCCAGCCTCGTATGGCAGGCGAAATCAGGATCAGGATAGAGAGCCTAAGCAACCTTTTTGATTTTGAGGACAAAGGCAGCACAAGTTCAGGTCTCGTGAGCCCCAGGCTGCGCAGCAGACCAAGCAGGCATAACACACGGGGGAGGAGAGGGGGCAGGCTGCAACATTTTTCAAGCGTCTGGGGAAAACTCAATCTCAGATGCATGGGTCTTGTGGCTGATAAGGCAGGGATACGCTTTGGATTTTCTCAGTCCCCCAAAAGGCAGGTTCCTCCCTTCTCAAAGGACCCCCAAAAGGTGCAGGCCATGTCCAATGAGATAAGCAGGTTGCACTTGATTGGAGCCATACAGGAGGTTCCTCAGCAGGAAAGGGGATGGGGCCTCTATTCCAACTTGTTTTTAGTGCCAGAAAAGTCAAGTCATTTCAGGGCAGTCCTTGATGTAAAAATTCTAAACAGGTGGATAAAACTGATAAAATTCAAAATGGAGAAGGTAACATCAATTTGTCAGGGGTTGTCAAGGGGAGACTGGATGGCATCTTTGGACCTGCAGGAGGCCTACCTCCACATCCCAATTTTCCCAGCTTATCAGAGATGGCTCAGGTTCGCGTTTAACCAGAGCCATTGGCAGTTCAGAGCCTTGCCATTTGGTCTCTCCTCGGCTCCCAGAACATTCACCAAGACCCTGGTAACTCTCTTGGCAAATGTGCCCACTGAGGGGATCCATGTCTTCCCTTATTTAGACGAGCTCTTGATCAGAGCTCCCTCTGACCGGGGCGAACGTGCAGGTGAACCGGGTCATTCACTACCTCAGCAGTCATGGGTTCATGATCAATGTTGCCAAGAGTCAGCTGGTGCCCTTCCGCAGGATGGAGCACCTGGGGGTGGTCATAGATACTGCCTCAGACACCGTCTTTGTACCCCTCAAAAGACAAGAGAAGATCTGCTCGCTGCTGCGGCTCCTCTGTGCCAGCAGCCAGTTAAGGCTAAAAACCCTGGCAAGTTTGCTGGGCTTGATGGTGTCTTGCTCCAGACTGATTCAGTGGGCACGCTGCAGCCTCAGGCCCTTGCAACAGCTGCTCAGGCCTTTCCAGAGCCATCTCATGGCCGCGTGGAATCCCTGAAAATTGCTGATTCACTGCACATGCTCCATAAAGCTACCTCCCCACCCCCCCAGCTCTCCAGGAGTTCCCAAGCAGAGGACCGGCTGCCTAGTACTGGGACAACCGTCATGTGTGTCCTCGTTGCTCCTGCTAGACCCTTAAGGCCACCACTCGCAGCTCAAAACTGTATAAACGAACCAAACTATTAACGCAACTGGGCAGATGGAAGAACAGAGCCCCCCACCCTATTAGCTAGAAAAATTGTACCCAGGGGTGGGGGGCTCTGTTCTTCCATCTGCCCAGTTGCGTTAATAGTTTGGTTCGTTTCTACAGTTTTGAGCTGCGAGTGGTGGCCTTAAGGGTCTAGCAGGAGCAACGAGGACACACATGACGGTTGTCCCATGTGGCTCAAACAGTCAAAATGACAGCTTGCTCTGCTTCTCTTGTTCCTGAGGGAGCTGCATGACTCCTCTTCCCTCCCCAGCCAGCCACTTGAAAGGCCACAGTACAGTTGCCCCAAAGCCTTCCAACCTTAAGCTGTGAAGTTCACAATCATTCAGTGGTGCTTTTACAAATGATTTTTTCTACAGCAAGAAGATAATTTGAGGCAGAAACCAAGTTCTTTCCCTGCAGATTTTAAGAGGTAGCAGTTTTTGTTGATTTTGCTCTATACCAACTCCAGACTGCTTCTGTGGGCTTTGTGTATGGTTGCCAACCCCAAATATTAAACTCGTGCCAACCATAAAAACCATGACGGATCCTTTTACTTGTCCTTGGCTAACTTGTCATGTTTTCAGACTTTTTGCCACAACCTCAAGTACTGGGGGGGGTAGGGAAATTATTAGTTTCTCTTGATTATAGTTGAAATCCTGACTGGCTAAAGTCATGGGTGCTGTATGGAACCAGGATTCCACCCTATACTGCTAAGATTCTTGTCAGCAGGTGATGGACTGAAAACTAAAGTTGAGGTAGAGTAGCTGTGTTCAAGCAGTTACTACAGTGTGTGGATCAGATGTTTTTGCTAAGCAAGTGCCCTTCTATATCTTAAATATTGTGGCCTTGAAAAACAAGAACACTGACTTGAACAAATATTGCTTAGTGCTTTAGAGACTGTCAAAAACCTACAGAAAGGGGCTTGCACTCAAATACATGAACATCCCTGCAATGTCGTCTGCTGATGCAGCAGTGGAGGTGCTGGGAGCTATGCAGGCCACAACTTGCAAACTTGACCCATGCCCGTCCTGGCTGGTGAAAACCAGCCGGGAGACATTGAGGCCATTGCTGGCAGGGGTTGTCAATGCCTCCCTTGTGGAGGGCAGGGTTACGGTTTCCTGAAGGAGGCTATGGTGCAGCCCTTGCTCAAGAAATAATCTCTTGACATTGACCTCTTGCCAGCTATTGCCCAGTCTCTAACCGTTATTGAACGGGTAGTGGCCCAGCAGCTCCAGGAGTACCTGGACCATACATTTCCTTGATCCCTTGCAGTTCTGATTACAGTACTGAGCCTGCACTTGTGGTCTTGGTCAACTATCTCTGCCAGGAGTTGGACAAAGGTCGGTCTACTGTTCTGATTTTATTAGATCTATCAGTGGCTTTTGACCTGGTTGATAACAACATGGTGGTGGTTCGCCTGCAGGACCATGTGGGGGTGGGCGAAAGTGTGTTTGAATTGTTCTTTCCTAGCCGGAAGTACTTAGCGTGTGATACTGGAGGATTCTTCATCTTCTCCTTCTCCTAGGTTTTACAGGGATCTATTTTGTCCCCTCTCCTGTTAAATGTGTATAGTATTTGGGTGAGATTGTGAGAGGGTTTGAGGTACGGTGTCATCAGTATGCTGATGACACCCAGCTCTACCTCCTAGTTTTCATTGGACCCAGCCCCCGCACTCTCGGTGTTCACTCTCTGCCTAAGGTGGGGGATTGGATGAAGTCGAGCCGTCTGAAGCTGAATCCCGATGAGAGAGAATGTTGGTGGGAAGGGCCGAGGGTGGAGGCCCCCATCGTTGGAGTACGACCCTCCTTGGTCCCTCGAGTTCGGAGTCTGGGCATAGTCCTTGACTTCCAGCTCTACCTGGATGCCCAGGTGACAGCTGTGGCAAGGAATGTGTTTTGTAAATTACATCTGATTTGTCTTGGGCCTCATATTTCAGGCTCTGATCTTGCTGTCACCATGCATTCATCAGCTCAAGATTAGACTACTACAACACACTCTAGGTGGGACTACCCTTGGTGACAACCCAGAGACCGCAGCTGGTGCAGCTGGTGCAGAATGCGGTGACCTGTCTCCTGATGGGGATAGGTTACCATGAGCACATACTAGTGCTCCATTCTCTGAACTGGCTGCCTATAGTCTTCTGGAACAGGTTCAAGGTGTTGGTTATTACCTTTTAAAGCCCTATATGGCCTGGACCCCAACTACCTGCAGGACTGCCTCATGTCCTGGATCAGCCCCTGTGGTCTGCCAGGAGCGTTGTCTTAGAGACCCCTGGGTACCCCAGGTGGCAACAGCAGAGTGTTCTTGGTGGCTGCACCACGGCTGTGGAACTCTCTTCTGGGCCTCTCTCCAGATCTCCCCTCTTTCCATAGACAAGGGAAGACCTGGCTGTTTCGCCAGGGTGTTTGGTGACCAAAATGCGTAGTGGGTGAGGAGATACCTAGACTCCTTAGGTAGGAATTAAATAAATTTTATATTTATTTACTGTTTTTATATGTTTTATCGTTGCTTGCTGCCAACGGGCAGGAGGAGGCAGGATATACATTTTTAAAATAATTCATATGGCATCTTAAAAGGTGCATAATTCTTCCGTGTTTTTTATTTTCCATTACACCCCAAAAGTAGAATGTTGTGTTCTGTAAATTCAGTGTTTCCCCCCCAAATAGCAGCAGGTTACCAAAGACAGTTGATCTGAATTAACATCTCTATTTTCCCAAAACACAAACTTATTTAAATTGATCACTTTCAAATCATGCCTTGGAAAGGAAAACAAACACCCCACCATAAATACACAAGTATAGTTACATTTGAACAAAGTTAGCATTGCAATCCATACTTGTGCCAGTTGTAATTAACAGCTGTTCCATACTGGCTGCTTTCAAAGCTTATTTTCACCTGGTGTCTCATATTAACACAAGTCTCTGTACACAACAATCATGCAATTGACAGAAGTCCCCTTAGCTGTGAGAAATTATTACTGCTCTCTGTTCCAGGTGTGTATTATTGCTAGCTGTTCTTTTGGTGCATAAGGATGCAGTTTCTAACACTGGATTAAAAAGGAACCTTCCATAGTAGTGGCAGGATTAATAGTATGTATATGTTTTTTCAGTAGTACATCATTTGCCATTGTACACAAAGGGGAGCATTACTTTGTGGTATCTTGGGTAAAAGAGTAATGCAAAATCACTACCACTCAAACAAATCCAAGAAATTACCTTGGATTTAGGTTAGCATGCCAATAGCATCAACTTGTATCTTGCACTTAGTAGAAAGCACTGAAAATACTTAGGCCCTTTTTACACAACACATTCACATATGAACACCCAGAAATCTGGGTGTTCATGCATGGGTGAGCCTGCATGTAGATGACATGGCAGCTGTACACGTGTGCTCCCACCGAACACGCATCCTCGCTCTTCTTCCCCACCCCATCAACCTGCACGGAGTGCTCCATGTGTATTGATGAATAAGGATACGTGTCTGCCCATCTAAACCCTCCTCCCCCTCCCCCTCCCCCCCCCAATCGCACGCACACCAGTGCAAATGGACCCCCACCCCATTTATGACTAAGCCGCCCCGAGCTGTGTGCAGGAGGGGCGGGGTAGAAATATAATAATAAATAAATAAATCCTGGGTGCCCTGTGTAAAAAGGGCCTTAGTGCTGGACATGTGACATGTTTAATAAAGCCCACATACAATTTTTAGAAACCATGGGGGTTTTTTAAGTTGGGGGTGGGGTGGGGGAAGAGTGCAGAATCTTGGTTTTAGCTTCACAGCTTTTAGTGCTGTGGTAATTATGTAAAACAAAGTGAATAAGATAATAAATAGGAATAACAATGACAAAGAAAATGGATTCAAAGTTAAAACTCCAGTTTTCAAGAGCACCACCAATGCAAGTAGTAGGAATTGGTTGTGAATGTCCCCCATGCCCCAGCCGCAATGAGTTTCACATGATAGGGAAATCAATCTAGTTAGATGCATGAATTTCATCCTGCTAGCACCAAAATGGCAGCAATAGTTTATTCGTATCAGTGCATGTTTCTGTAATGGAAAGTGTATCAAATACAAAACTACACATTTTTAATATTTTTTTTAAAATGCACTTTGGCCTGTGAGTAATGGGACTGTTGAAATATGATAAAATATTTGCATCCATTCTTTATTTTACTACAAGTTCTATCTCCACACTCTAAGGTTCTTTTTACAATAGAACACATGGTTTTCCCAAGCAGGGGATTCATTTGGCAGCTGTTATGTAAGAATGTGGAATAGTCTCCTATAACCTAAAGAAGCAACAATGACAAATGTTGTTTTCTAACTTGCGACATCATGGCATGTACTATGTAGTTCTTCTCAAGCAAGCATTGGAAATCTATAGAATCTTGATTTTGCTTTTAAAATGGCAAGAATGTAAAAAGAGAGAGAATAAGGATCGGAAGGCTGGCCAGGGCAGAAGCTGAGGGTGCCTTCATATGCGACAGTGCTGAGCGCTGCCACGCTTCCAATCCTGCCCGCACGCCCGCAGGGTTGGGCCCGGCTGCTGCCCAAACGTGACAGCGGGGGGTGGGGGGGCAGGGTGCTATGTCCACATGGTTCTGCGCTGCTAGGAGTGGCGTGCCCCATACCTAAAGGGCAGCCACACTAGCCTGAGGCTGCCATGGCTACCTAGAACCATGGACCCCAGAGCAAGTGGGACAACACGTGATAGTCCACTTTACCCTGCTCCGGCATCCTTTTCACAGGCCATGGTAGCGCTTAGCCCGGGCTGTTCCTTGGGAATGGTTCCCGAGGAACAGCCCGGGCCAACGTCTGGCTGCTCTTTGAAATGTGACATTGGGCACAGATTAATCCATGCTAAAATGGATTAATTGGTGCCCAACATCCCATTTGAAGACTCCCATAGCTGACATTCTGGTATTCTGCTATACAATTAAAGCAAATGCTGTGGCCACATTCACATGAAATCACAGCTGACTCTTCCTGGTGTATTATTTGATGCGGATGTTTGTATTGCCACATTTGAATGGTTCACATGTTCCCCTCACTCGCTTTAAAACGTAACACGTTAGTGCCGTGGCTGAGAATAGGTGTTTCATTTTTAAACATTTTGGGGGGTTTGTTTTTCTTATCAGCAATAGGTTCCCCATTTGGCAGGCAGTGGGAATTCATCTGCTATGGGGCAGAAAATCCCCTGTATTTTCCTCCACAGCAATTAAGGCTGACTGATATGCAAATTAATCCATTCACACATTAAAAGAACTGTGCTTAGCCGGTGCAGCTCCTTTCACACAATCAACATTAAGGCGGCAGATGTGCTTTACGCCAACCTAACCCTCTTGTGTGAATGCGACCTGTATACTTGTGCTACAGCTAGGAAGTGAAATCAATCTAATTTACACTCCAACCTGAGTGAATAGAAGAGAGTAACAGTGTGCAAAGGGTGAAACCTGCAATTCTTTCATTACAACAGTTGTCAGTATCCCTTTAAAAGGGTAGTTTTACTAAAGCTTAGTTCATCCATCTGTTATGTGACAATGGGTATTTTCAGACGATACGGGGCCCTTTGGCCCCGTACCAGCACCACCGGCTTCATTCCCCGCCGGGGTCACCCCGTAACGGCACAACAGACGTGCCGGGGGGATCCCGGCGGGGAAAGTGGGAGGGACCGGGGCCGCGCGGCGCAACGTGCGGCCGCACGGCCCCGCCCCCTCCACGCACCCCGCCGCCCGCCCTCCGAGGAGACGGGCGGGCGGCGGGGCCAATGCAGCCGCTGCGGCCGGCCGAACGTGCCATGGCCCGGGATCCCGCCGGGGATCCCGGGCCGTGGCGCGCGGCCAGACGTGACTTTTCATTGGTCACGGCCCGGGGTCCGTTTGACCACGCTTCCCGGACCTTCCCCCGGCTAGCCCGGGAAGCGTGGTTCAAACGGACCCCATGTGGGGATTCACTGTGGCCAACATCTGGCGCGCCGCAAACAGACGTTCGAGACACGGTGACCACAGGTGGGTATTCACCGTGGTTCACCGTGATCTCGTAACGTCTGAAGACACCCAATGTGTATACTACATTTTATGTTAAACTACATGGTCTAGGTATAAAAACTTATCCCCCATGTTAAAAAAATGTATTGAATGTGAGAGAGTAACAATAGGAAGAAAACGTGTACGAAGTGCAGTAAAATATTGAAACTATTAAGATAAAAGTATAACATGATTTTGATTTATTATGTGCCAACTTATATACTAAATTAAAACAAAGCAAATAAAAATGTAAGAAATTTCCAACATTCAATTTATATTTATAAAAAGATACCTGAAACCATAATGTTGGTCTTGTAACAAATTATGTTTTACCAGGCTAAAATTATATTTCATATAAATCTGTGAATATAACAAATAAGATAGGAACTGTATATAAATAAGTCTCTGAACTATTTACACATATAGAAACTAGTCAAGTTGATGCTATAGAAGGAAATTGTGACTTATAAAAGTGCTATTACAGATTATGCATACATATGTATTAATCTAGTGCTTTTAAAAACTATTTCATAGTTAACTTTAGATATATATTTGCATAGAATCACTTTAAAATATGACTTAATTCTGCATTTCATATCACAGTAAGAGCTATTAGTAGAACAGTACAAAAATACTAGCGCTAAGAAACCCAGCCTCCCTGCCTCTCAAAATTTAGTCTGTGGCTTCTTGCTTTTAGGAACAAGGAAGATATTGCCATCTCTCGTTTGCTGTAGTGAATACTCACTAGGTGAATAAGGCTTTCCATTTTCATCCCTTAGCATGCTAAAGACCTCAAGATACAAGGTGCTCAACTGCTTTTTAAGCAGACGTAAGCTTTGGTCATTCTCTCCTTTCTCCTTAAGCAATTTCTCTCTTTCATCCTGTAGATGATCCAAGTCTTGTTCCAGTTCTACTATGTTTTCCAGTTTTCTTTTACGGCAATTTTGAGCAGCCACTTTATTCTTGCCTCGCCTGCGTATGTCTCGAATAAGTGCAAGCTGAGCCTCGTTGAACTGCTCCTTAGACATCATTTCATTGAAGTCATCCACGGGGAGGTTGATGATTGTTTCTATAGGGAAAGGGATACACAGAGCTTTTGCTCTTTGCTCATCTCTTATGAAATGAGATTCAAGGCGACTTGAAGGTTTATCTTTTGCAAACGGAGCTTTGGGGTGGCCTGGGCTGGCAGGCAGGTCTCTCTTTGGTGTGTCTGAACCTTGCAGATCAAGCTTTTGAGAACTTTGTTCCAGAGAAGGAGAAACTGGAGCATGGAACTGCAAGGAACAGTTAGTGTTGCTTTGTTGTACACTTCCCGGGGCACTGTCCAACTCTTCCATTTCAGAATCACTGTAGCCAAAAGTTCTGCCTCCTTGGATAGAGGATTCAACAGGGTATTCAGGGGATGCTGCACTGGGACTTGTGTTCAATGAAATGCCAGAGTCAGAATCACTACCTTCAGGTGCATCTCCTGACAGGTCACGGTTAAAAGCTTTACACAGGGAGAAATCCGAAATATCAATAGGTTCATTAAGGATTTCATCAATTGACTGTCTGGCAAAGTTTGGTGATGATGGGCTGCCGTTTCCTTTTGTATCAATAAAAGTGGAGCAGAAGTCCTCACAAAAGTCAGAATTTGTGGATGAAGTGCTACTTGAAGAGTTCATTCTCAGCTGGCTGAGGTCTTCTGGTAAAATGCTGGAAAAGGGATCCTCAAGACCATCCAGAAAATCTGAATTGCAGTTAACCATTTCCTTCTCCAGCGGGGAGGCCGAGTTGTAGAAGCTATAGTTATTGTGACTCTCTGCTGGCTTCGTTTCGGAGCTTGCAACTGTGGTTACTTCAGCCAGGTTATCATTTTGAATATTAAGACACTACAAAGGAATGTTGTAAAGAGAAGTTTAGTAACAATAATAAATTCATATGTATTGTCATCTGTATCTAAAAGCAACTACGCTTTCACATGTTTAAAACTGACCTACAAAATGGGAATTTCCTTACCTGTGAATTTCCTTACCTGTAAATTCTTGTTGTTTTATTACATGCGTCTTACAATGTATTCATTCTCATCCCATAAGTTTCTATACAACATTTCATTAGTTATATCCATCTCATAATTCAGAGTTAAATGACACCAGATATGGCTACAAAATGTGTAAATACAGTGCTCACACCATATACATGTATGTTTCATATGTGTTGTGTATGTTGGTTTCATAATCATCATCACACCTATGAATTCCCATTCTTCTCTCCAGCAGTGTGGACAGCCTGAACCAACGCTGATGTCCCTCACTCAGTAGTAGGCAAGATCAAATGGTGACAGCCTCTTCCAGTGGGAGGGGCATGCCCTCTCACCAGCTTCCCAGGATGAGATGGTCAAAGTCAATTAAGAAAACTACTGTAACCATTAAAGCTATAACCATCAAACACAGAGGCAAACAGTAGCGGGAAAGGGGGAGAAAGGCAGCGCTATCCCCATCCCTGAAGTTAGCCCCCTGCAAGCCTCACAAAGGAATCCGTGGCAGGTGCGACCAGGCTGTCCACCCTGCAGGAATTCACAGGTAAGGAAATCCCTCCCCCTCCTCTGCCCCCCCCCCCCCCCCAGCACATGATAGACATCCTGAACTGACAGGAAGTCCCAAAACAGTGCCTTCCGGCGGGAGGGCAGATTCCCACACAGTCCACCAAAGGGGAAAATATGCTCCATCCCTGACAGATTCCAAATGCTGCCTCCGCTGATGCTAGAGAGTTCACTTTACAGTGCCTTGTAAATGAGTGCACCGAAGACCAGGGGGAGGCTACATGAGACAGGAGGGAAGGCTAGCACACCTTGGGTAGTCTTTACGTCCCCCTCCCCCCCCGGGCACATGAGACACATGATACAGGGGCTTGTGTGGCTGGCGACAGCCAGATATTCCTTCCCCAGGGTGAACAGCTGCCTGCTACGCATCCTCAGAAAAATTCCAAGGACACATCCCAGCGCAGTGTTACCCCACGTGGGGTAAGGCTGCCCCATGTGGCTGGGCCCCTTCTGCCCACTGTCCGGTAAGCTCCGCAGTGGGGCTGACACAGGCGTGGTCACGGCTGGGCTCAGTACAGCTGGGCTGAGCAGGGGAAGGGGAGCTCAAAGGAGCGCGTGTGTGCCGCTCTCCCCACCCTGACAAAACTGATCTGGGGAGTAGAGGCCCAGAGGAGCACACGTGCATGCTTGTCTGGGGCCCTCGTTCCCTGATCAGCTGTATGATGGGGGGGGAGGGGAGCCTGTGATTTTCCAAGGCTCTCCTTCCCCATCAGGTGGGGGGGGGGAGGAGCATGCACCCTTCTCTGTGTCCCCCCCCCAGCAAAGCAGGCAGTGTGGCGGTGGCAACTGGACCTCGGCGCTCATGTAGCCTCAGCCCAGGTATTGGCTCTACCTAACAAGGCTGAGTTGGTCACTACCCCGCACAGAGAATGGGCCATGACACTCTATGGGGGAGGGGAGTCAAGTTAATCACATTACAGGTGTCCAAAATGCAGGATCTAATTCACCTGGTAAGAGTAGATTTGGACACTTTTTTCCCTTTACCCCATGCCCCAAAAGCAATGGACAGCACTGAATTAATGGGACTAGTTTTAAGCAGGTACATTTTTAAAGCCCCCCCTTACATTCAATCTATGCCACTCCTTTTCCTTAGGGCACTGAGGATTGGGGCAGAAGGAAGAACGGTTTAACTCCATGACCCTGTGAAAACTAGAGTGAACTTTCGGGATAAAGGCTAGGTCAAGCCTTAAGACTACCCTGTCCTTGTGGAAGATACACAATTCCAAATCTGAGGAAAGGGCTCCCAGCTCCAGAACCCTCCTAGCTGATGTTATGACTATGAGAAAAGATCGTTTTAATAATGAGGAACAAAAGGGAACCCGATTAAGAAGCTCAAAGGGATGATGCATAAAGGCACCCAAAGGAAGGGTAAAAAAACTTTCTCTCACTGTCCACGTGGATAGTGCAGCACTGGTGACAAGGAAGAAAGAGCCCCAAACTATTCCCCAATGGTTGTACAGATAACCTCAAATCCCAATATGAGATATATACATCAAATCTTTGTTACAAAATGCTTAAAACAACATAAACCGATTTATGTGTGTGTGCGCACAACACACAACTGTACAGTGTTATGGAACTAACACAATGTTCCTTCTATTTACGCAATCGTTGTCATAATACGACTATCCTAAAAATGTCAACACAGTTGTCAAGAAAATTCAACCAAATGCAAATGTGTCCTTTAAAAACACAATGTTCTTCTTCGAGGATCTCCGCGATTCTCACTCTTGGGATTCACTTCCTGCTCTGCAGGCACTGGAAAACCTTTCGTCAGCAGTATCCAGGCAGATTACGCCTGGAAAAGACTAGAACATGGTGAAGACTCCGCCCCCTCCATCCCCCCACCCCCCATCCCGAGAAAAGCGTGGGTCCGCATCACGAGGGATGGTAGAATAAATAGGGGGAGGAGCCCTCACCACCTCAGTTCCTTCCAACCGCGTGGCGTTGGAAGACTTCTCAGCGCTTTTCAGCGTTTAGTCAGCAACAGAAATAGAAGAAAGAAGAAGATTCTTGTGAGTAAGAGTGCCGCCCTAGCCCACGGGGACGTTCCCTGGGCCTTTACGCCCTCTGGGCGAACGGGAATGCCCAAGCAACCGGGCTTTAAACGATGTAGCTCCTGTCCGGCCACCCTCTCAATCAGTGACCAGCACGACCGCTGCCTGGGAGAAGGTCATAATACATGGAACTGTGGAGCTTGCTCGGTTCTGTTGAACAGAGCAAAACGAGCCAGAGCGCTTCAGCTACAGGACATTCTGACAAAAAGGGCATTAGAAGGCGGTGAAGAGGGGCCTCTGAGGCTCCCTGCCCAGCACTCTACACCAATGGAAACTTCACAAATGACACCGGCGGCACTGGCTCCGGTGGTACCACCTCTGAGAGCCAGTCCCCGCACCACCGGTACCGCCCGCTCCGGGGTGACCGGGATCGAGGTACCACACAGTTCCACTACCGGTACCGTCCACTCCGGGGAAGGTGGAGCCGATGCACACGCGCCCAGCCCCAGGCGCCCTATGGAAGCCGGTGCCGATGCACCCCGCATACACAGCTCCACACACTCACTGGAGCGGGGCTCGAAGAGTGGGGAGAAAAAGAAAAAGAAAAGCTCCTCACGGGAGACGGCGGAACGCCCTGCGACAGGCGCCATACCCCAGAGACAGGGATCACCGTTGGGACCAACGGCTGTGTCTACGCAACCCCAACAAGCACCTGTACCGGCGTCGGGACCGACGAGGGTGACCGCACCGTTGACTCCACGGACACGTTCGGTACCACCCCTACTACTTACCTTACTGGCAGAGAGAGTCCTGCTCACGGTCCCCACACTACCACTCATGGTCCGGATCACCACGGTACCGAGACGAACGTGGACCCCTCCGGTACCACATGGAGCGCAGATCCCGTTCACCGTGCTCATGCTGTTCGCCAAGGGACAGGCGCCGGGACTACAGTTACGCCCACGACTACCAGTACCGCTCACGTAGTCCATCTCCATTTAGACAGGACTTTGAATATATGACGCAAAGGGAACACCCCTATGTCCCACCGGCTCCGCCAAGGGCAGCACCGACGGCAACGATATCACGCCCCCCACCGTCGGAGATGGGCTCGATGGGGGCACACCTGGACCTCGGCACCATCGGCACCGGGACACATGGTTCGGGACCTGAAATAGTGGTCACGCAGCCACAAGAGAGGTTAGCTCCATCGGGGGCTACGCAGCTCTTGACCTCTCTACTGGGGACCCATAGAGAGGAACCGGTACCGTCGGTACCGGCTACAGTCGGAACGGCTTCCCCAGGGAGATCAGCGTCGCAATCATCCTCATCCTCATTCCCATCCCTCGAGGAGGATGAGACCATCTCCCCACCACCTCCAGACACTATATCGGACCCTAATATATCACTAGCCACAGAGGACTCTAAGGCTTTCCAGGTTATGCTGAGGAGGATGGCATCCTTCCTCCCTAAACTCCCCACGAGGGTCGTTAAGAAAGCTCAAACAGGACCCATCTTTGGCATCCTAGGGCGGGGGAATCGGGGCATGTGATGCTACCAGTTTTGGAGCAATTATTGGAACCAGCCACTACCTTATGGGGGAAACCGGCCTCGGTGTCTCCTACCAACAAAATTGCAGATTCCCTATATGCGGTGCCCAAGGAAGGGGCACAAATATTCCATAACCACCCTCCTCCCAGCTCATTAGTAATTGCTGCTGCCTCTAACATCCAGGGCGGGAGGGGTACAGACTTCCCCAGCAGACAGGGAGGGAAGAAGACTGGACGTCCTTGGAAGAAAAGTGTTCTCCTCGGACTCCCTATCCTTTAGAATTGCGAATTACGTATCAGCCATGTGCGGCTATCAGCATTGGCTATGGTCTAAGATTAGCACTACCTCAGACCCGAACCAGTTAGCAGCACTTCAAAAGGAAGGCATGCAGATGGCCCAAATTCAACTAACAACAAACATGCATATGGCGGATGCCAATGCTAGAGGGATGGCATCTGATATCGCCCTCCGTAGGCATGCTTGGATTCGTTCCACGGCTTTGACCCAGGAAAATAAAACGAGAATAGAAGATCTGCCGTTTGATTGTGAAGGATTGTTTTTGGCCTCTACCGATGACACGTTGAAAAAGATTAAAGAAATGAATCAAACGGCAAAATCCACGGGGGTCATTAGGACCATTCGAAAAAAGCCCTTTGCTACACAGGGTTATACCTTTTCCTCAAGAAGGTCACCCTACCAGCATTATAATTATCAGGCTGGAAAAAGATTCCAACAGCAGAATCCGTTCCCATATCACCAACAACAGGGCACTCAACAACGTAAAACGTTTAGTAGGCAAAGGGGTAGAGGCAAACCTTCCCCTAATTCATCGTCTGGGCAACAGACAAAATCGTGTTTTTAGTAAAACACTGATCAAGAGAGATCACGAGGATCATCCCTCATTCCAGGACCGCCTATTGCCTTACTTACCCATATGGGAAACCATCTCTACTGATCGCTGGGTCAGAGAGATAGTACAACTGGGTTATGCTATACAGT
>QEPC01011684.1:2167987-2205120 GCA_003113815.1 Sphenodon punctatus
CCCATCCCTCGAGGAGGATGAGACCATCTCCCCACCACCTCCAGACACTATATCGGACCCTAATATATCACTAGCCACAGAGGACTCTAAGGCTTTCCAGGTTATGCTGAGGAGGATGGCATCCTTCCTCCCTAAACTCCCCACGAGGGTCGTTAAGAAAGCTCAAACAGGACCCATCTTTGGCATCCTAGGGCGGGGGAATCGGGGCATGTGATGCTACCAGTTTTGGAGCAATTATTGGAACCAGCCACTACCTTATGGGGGAAACCGGCCTCGGTGTCTCCTACCAACAAAATTGCAGATTCCCTATATGCGGTGCCCAAGGAAGGGGCACAAATATTCCATAACCACCCTCCTCCCAGCTCATTAGTAATTGCTGCTGCCTCTAACATCCAGGGCGGGAGGGGTACAGACTTCCCCAGCAGACAGGGAGGGAAGAAGACTGGACGTCCTTGGAAGAAAAGTGTTCTCCTCGGACTCCCTATCCTTTAGAATTGCGAATTACGTATCAGCCATGTGCGGCTATCAGCATTGGCTATGGTCTAAGATTAGCACTACCTCAGACCCGAACCAGTTAGCAGCACTTCAAAAGGAAGGCATGCAGATGGCCCAAATTCAACTAACAACAAACATGCATATGGCGGATGCCAATGCTAGAGGGATGGCATCTGATATCGCCCTCCGTAGGCATGCTTGGATTCGTTCCACGGCTTTGACCCAGGAAAATAAAACGAGAATAGAAGATCTGCCGTTTGATTGTGAAGGATTGTTTTTGGCCTCTACCGATGACACGTTGAAAAAGATTAAAGAAATGAATCAAACGGCAAAATCCACGGGGGTCATTAGGACCATTCGAAAAAAGCCCTTTGCTACACAGGGTTATACCTTTTCCTCAAGAAGGTCACCCTACCAGCATTATAATTATCAGGCTGGAAAAAGATTCCAACAGCAGAATCCGTTCCCATATCACCAACAACAGGGCACTCAACAACGTAAAACGTTTAGTAGGCAAAGGGGTAGAGGCAAACCTTCCCCTAATTCATCGTCTGGGCAACAGACAAAATCGTGTTTTTAGTAAAACACTGATCAAGAGAGATCACGAGGATCATCCCTCATTCCAGGACCGCCTATTGCCTTACTTACCCATATGGGAAACCATCTCTACTGATCGCTGGGTCAGAGAGATAGTACAACTGGGTTATGCTATACAGTGCCACACACACCCCCCTCTCCTCCTGCCCCCCCAGGGGCTCCCCCCCCTCCACTCAAATACTAGTTGAAATTCAAAAACTCCTTAAAAAGGGGGCTATTGAGCAGGTTTCCAGAAATGAACCTAACGCTGTGTTCTACTCTAGGTTTTTTGTAGTCCCTAAAAAGGATAAAGGCTCTCGCCCTATACTGGACCTGAGACATCTCAATAAATTCATTCGAAAATTTAAATTTCGTATGACCTCCCTACCCATCATATTCATGGGGTTGCAACAAGGCGACTGGCTGGCCTCCCTTGATCTAAAGGATGCCTATTTCCACATCTTGATACGACCATCTCACCGAAAATTCTTACGATTAATTGCAGGAGACCTCCTATTCCAGTACCGGGTCCTTCCATTTGGACTATCCATGGCACCATGCGTTTTCACCAAATGCGTAGCAGTGGTGGCGGCCTATCTCAGACGGCAAAAGGTCAGAATCTTCCCGTACCTAGACAATTGGCTGATCGCAGCAACGTCGCAACAAGAATTCCTGAAACACTTAAGAGTTGACAATGTCACTACTCAAGGACCTGGGCTTTGTCATCAACCTGGCAAAGTCACACCTACAACCTGCACAACACTTGCCGTTCATACGGGCGATCCTGGACACCAGACACGCAAAAGCGTACCTTCCCACAGAGAGACTTCTCGCCATACGGCAGGCACTGAACACTCTGCAAACCCATCCCACCAAGTCGGTTCGATTTTTTTCTCCACCTTCAGGGGCTAATGGCCTCCACCACGATGGTAACACCACATGCACGCCTACATACAAGACCACTGCAACAATGGCTTGCCAGCAATTACACTCCTACCATCCACTCCCTCAACATGAAGCTGTCCATAACAAGGGGACTTCTCTTAAATCTACAATGGTGGGCAAATGCGGAACAAGTTCTAAAAGGGGTACCCTTTGATCCCCCCAGCATTCAGGCAACTATCACAAGACGCATCCTTGACCGAATGGGGCGCACACATGGAGAACATCAAAGTTCATGGGCTTTGGTCTCGAGAGGAGACATACCTTCACATCAACATGTTGGAGTTGCGGGCCATACGTTGGGCTCTAAAAGCCTTACTACCCCACATCAAGGGAAAGAACATTCAGATCATCACAGACAATACTACGGCCATGTGGTACATAAACAAACAAGGGGGAGCACGATCCACTCGTCTCTCCAAAGAGGCAGAGACCATTTGGCACTGGTGCATAGAACACGACATACATGCACACGCCATTCACTTGGCAGGCCAAGACAACTCGAAAGCGGACTGCCTCAGTCGCAAGACAACGGATCAGCACGAATGGTCACTGAAGGAAGAGGTCTTGGCAGATATATTTCGAGATTGGGGGACTCCAACGATAGACCTGTTCGCCTCACAGGAGAACACCAAGCTTCCGGAATTCTGCAGCCGAGCAGGAGTAGTACCAGGATCGATATCGGACGCCTTTGCCATCTCTTGGCACGGGACATTCCTTTATGCCTTTCCACCGTTTCCCCTCATTCACAGAGTTCTGTGCAAGGTCAGGACGGACAGGGCCCACCTCATTCTGATCGCTCCCTTTTGGCCCCGCCAAATCTGGTTCCAAACCTTACAGGGAATGGCGTCACAGGTCAGAAATCTTCCAGTGACATGCGACCTCCTGTCTCGAGATCAGGGGAAAATTCTGCACCACGATTTACAGATGCTCCACCTCTCCGCTTGGTTGATCCTACCCCAATGAGGAACGCACCTCCGGAGGTTTCAGAAATATTTCTAAATTCTCGAAGACCTTCGACTCGCAAATGTTACGAGATGAAGTGGAGACGATTCTGTAGGTGGTGTGTAGCACAATCTATCTCTTTACAAACCTTGGATATGAACCATGTTTTCCTTTATCTTCTGAATCTTCAGAAGTTACACTTATCTCTGACATCCATAAAGGTCCACCTGGCGGCTTTATCATCACGTTTACAACCTGATGGTAATGAAACACTTTTTTCCCACGGTCTGATGAAGTCGTTTTGGAAGGGGCTGATGAACACTTTCCCTCAGAGGTCACGCCCGGCCCCTCAGTGGGACTTAAACCTTGTATTGTCAAAATTGATGTCTCCTCCTTTCGAACCCTTAGCTTCTTGTAGCATGGAGGACTTATCTATTAAAACTGCGTTTCTAGTAGCCATTACTTCAGCAAGGAGGGTGAGTGAGCTCACAGCTCTTAGAACTTCTCCTCCTTATACGTCGTTCCATAGAGATAAAGTTGATTTGAGGATTGATCCCTCGTTTATTCCCAAGGTAGCATCCAGTTTTCATCTTAACCAGACAATATCGCTGCCAGTTTTCTTTCCTAAACCTCATACTTCAGTTGCGGAGCAAATGCTGCACACTTTAGATATCAAGAGAGCACTCGCATTCTACATTGACAGAACTAGACCTATAAGAGCGTGTGACTCCCTGTTTATTTCATACGGAGGTCAAAGGATTGGAGTTAAGATTTCCACACAGAGACTTTCTAAATGGATTATGCTGTGCATACAAAAATGCTATGCCTTAGCGGACAAGGTCCCACCTGCAGGATTGAAGGCACACTCCACTCGAGCTACTGCTGCATCGTTGGTGAACTTTCAAGGGATAAATTTATCCGACATCTGTAAAGCTGCCACATGGGCGTCTGTCCATACGTTTACAAAGCATTACTCTTTGGATCTTGCGGCCAGAACAGATTCCCAAGTGGGAAGAGCAGTGCTCGACTCCTTCTTGAGTGGTCATCCTCGACTCCCTCCTCCTTGAGGTAGGTGGTTGGAACTGCTTATCACTCTCCCAAGAGTGAGAATCGCGGAGATCCTCGAAGAAGAAATAGAGGTTACTTACCAGTAACTCTGTTCTTCGAGAGAGCTCCGCGTATTCTCACATCCCGCCCTCCTTCCCCTCAGTCTCGGATGGACATTGCTGGGGTCTTCCGGACTGGGTTGGAAGGAACTGAGGCGGTGAGGGCTCCTCCCCCTATTTATTCTACCATCCCTCGTGATGCGGGCCCGCGCTTTTCTCGGGATGGGGGGGGATGGAGGGGGCGGAGCCCTCACCATGTTCTAGTCTTTTCCAGGCGTAATCTGCCTGGATACTGCTGACGAGAGGTTTTCCGGTGCCTGCAGAGCAGGAAGTGAATCCCAAGAGTGAGAATACGCGGAGCTCTCTCAAAGAACAGAGTTACTGGTAAGTAACCTCTATTTACTGAAACGCAAGTATTATAACACAAATGTCAACATAATTAACAAGTGTGCAATGTACAATGTATAATTGTGTACTGTGCAGGACATGCAATTAATAAATCCAGGCAACAATAAATCCTGTTGTAATTTTGCCCCTGTGAACAAGGAAATGGATGAGCTGGAGCCCAATGTTATATCTGGCAAAAAGGCATTTTTGCCAGATATAACATTGGGCTCCAGCTCATCCATTTCCTTGTTCACAGAGGCAAAATTACAACAGCTGCGTATTGGATTTGAGGCAGCAATTGCACACAAGCAGGTTGTGCATGCAGTCCTGCAGCTCCACACGTCTGGAATTACTGTTTAATGAATGTCCACTGAAGAAGGGGAGGAGTCCCCGAAACGCGTTTGGACTTACTAATTGAATTTACTGCAGTTATTAACTGGATTTATTAATTGCGTGTCCTGCACAGGACACAAATATACATTGTACATTGCACACTTATGTTAATTATGTTGACATTTGTGTTATAATACTTGGGTTTTCAGTAACATTGTGTTTTTTAAAGGACATTTGCATTTGGTTGAATTTTCTTGACAACTGTGTTGTCATTTTTAGGATAGTCTTATTATGACAACAATTGTGTAAATAGAAGGAACATTGTGTTAGTTCAATAACACTGTACAGTTGTGTGGTGCACACACACAAATTGGTTTATGTTGTTTTAAGCATTTTGTAACAGATATTTGAAGTATATATCTCATATTGGGATTTGAGGTTATCTATACAACAACTGGGGAACGGTTTGGGGCTCTTTCTTCCTTGCCACCAATGATGCATAAAGGCTCTGAGACCTATGTTTAGATAAGGTTGACTGCTCTGAGGAACCTGTTAAAAAGGGTACAAAGAAATCGAGAGCTGGTCCCTACAGCTTATGACACTCGAGAGTGCTGTGACTTGGCACTTCAAGGTACTGGCTCTAAGCCCCAATTCTAAGCCTGCTTGAAGGAATCCAAGTACCTAGCTGACCCCTGCATCTGCTGTGCTGCACCCATTGGTGGCAAACCAACCAATGAACTTTGTCCATGATGAACCATACATTTTATTGGTGGAGGCTCTGTGAGAGGCTAGCAGAGTGTCCAACAGGCTTCCTGAGTATCCCATGAAACTTAGTTGTGACTTCTCAACAGCCAGGCAGTCAGATGAAGCTTCTTCATCACGTTCAGGAACCATAGCCTCCTCATCCAGTATGGAATCACTAGGATCAAGGTCGCCCTTTCTTCCCTGGTCCTCTGGAGGATCCAAGGAATCGGTGTGAAGCAGAAGCCTTTTGGGCCACCAATGGAATAGAGCATCAACTCCTGCTCCTGGGTCCTTTGCCCTCGCCAGGAACCTGAAAACTTTGAAGTTCTTGCTGGATGCAAAACGATCCATTACTAGTTGGCCAAAGCAATGGACTATCATCTGGAATACCTGGAGAGACGGTGACCATTCTCCCAGGTCCACTGTCTGTCTGCTCAACTAGTCCGCTTGGATATTCAGAACTCCTCTGATGTGAAACACTTTTATTGAGGCCAGTTGACATTCTGCTCACCTGAATAGCCTTTCCGCTTCTAACTGCAGGGACCTTAATCTGGACCCACCCACTCCCAGTGGTTGATATGACATCGCTGTCGTGCTAATCAGGTTTGGATCAGACTATTCTGTGCTACTAGTAACAAAGCGGAACAGTGCCAAGTGAATTGCCCCAAGTTTAACAAGTTTCTATGGTATGTTCTCTTTTTTGAAGACCAGGTACCCTGGATGTGATCAACTAGATGGGCTCTGCGTCTGAAGCTGATCACATCTGTGGTAAGAACCAGTCTCGAATGATCCCTCAGTGACATTCCCCTGGAGAACCAATTTGGCGACACCCACCATCTCAGGTCCCTTTTCCTCCTGCGATAATGACACACAGTGGTGAGCTCAAGTGGCGATCTCTTCTTGAAATGGATGGCAATCCATCAGGGTTTAAGGTGCTGATGGGCCCAACTGACCATGTCTAGACAGGACACCAATGTCCCCAGTATTTGGGCTAGGAACATCAGATCTGACTTGTCCTCAGATTGAAGATGATCCAGCAGGCTTAATAGTTTCACTTGCCTTTCCTGGGAGAGGAAGACACTGTCCCAAGTTATGTCCAGCAGCACCTCCAGATGTAACGGGGACTGAGACAGCACCAGCTAGCTCTTATCCGTTTATGAGAGTGCCATTCGACTCCAGGCAATGAATGGTGATACTCAGGAAGGAAGGTGTGCTCTCTCTCTCTCTCTCGAGATCATAAGAACATAAATGACATACTGGGTCAGACAGATGGTCCATTGATCCCAGCACCTGTCTCCGATAGTGGCCAATCTTGGTTGCTTGGAAGAAGTACTCAACAGGTCACAATGGGGTGATCCATTTCCTGTTGTTCCTCCCAGCTCCCAACAGTAAGAGGCTACATTCCCCAAACCTACCTGTGGCTAATAGCTGCTAATGGACCTATTCTCCAGAAGCTTGTCCAATCCTGTTTTAAACCCAGCTATGCTACTGGCCTTGACCACCTCTTCTGGCAACAAATTCCACAACTTAATTGTGCGTGGGGTGGAACAAAAAAATTCTTTTATTTGTTTTAAATTTGCCAGTTTCATGGAGTGTCCCCTAGTTCTATTACTATTTGAGACGGTGAATAACCATTCCCTATTTACTTGTTCCACACCACTCTTGATTTTATAAACTTCTATCATATCCCCTCTGACATCCCTTCTTCAAGCTGAAGAGACCCAACATGTCTAGTCTCTCTTCATAGGGGAGCCGTTCCATATCCTTTATCATTTTTGTTACCCTTCTCTGTACCTTCTCCATTTCAACTATCTTTTTGATATAGGGTGACTACAACTGCACACAATACTCAAAGGTGTGGTTGCACCCTAGATTTATAAAGTGGTGGTATGATATTTTCAGTGTACATATTTTTGGTTTCAACCCTGCCTTTCAAGATATTAAAAGCAGGCACCACCCCAGGATCCAAGTCATGAAACTTCCAAAGCTATAGAACAGCTACAACAGCTGAAGTGATTAGTAACTTTAAATATATACATTATTAAACTTTAAATACATACATTATTATATTGATTTGTCTCCTGCCCTATCCCTGAAGGCTCAAGGCAGCTCACAACATATTAAAAACAAAATACAAAGAAGTGGGGCATATTTTTAATATTGTACAAAAGTACATGGGAGAAAAAATTCCTGGGTCAGATGGTTTATCAGGTGAGAAATATATTCATGCACATGGAGATGGCACAGGAGGAAGCAGAGGAATATTTAGAGATGAAAGGCCTGTTGCACATTTTTTCTGAAGGCAGCATCTATCAAAGTAGGAATGTCCACTTTATAACGTCTGGTGAAAATGTACATATACTGCTAGGCAGCAACTCTGCAGATTTCAGAGTTTGAGCCAACCAAGTAGGCTCAAACTGGAAGGTGAGACCTTTCCAGACTTCTTGAGGGCTTCTGTCAATCTGGCAGAGCTGGCTACTCTGGAACTATTGGCCTTCAAAACTTGGAAGACCCTTCTTAGAACCAGCAAGCTGAACAAAGAAGACATCCAACACTGGAAAAAAGATTGTATGCAGAGAAAAAACTGAAGTCACTGCAGAGATCTACTCTCTGCCAACACACTTTCTAGGGGTATTTTAGATTTGGGCAGAAGGAAGGCAAATTGATCTAACTGAGGTGAAAGGGACAGAGCCTTAGGGAGGATTTTTTTCTTTCTGGTCACCCAGTCCTCTCCAGTAGGTGTGGAGATAAGAGTTAGGATAAGACTTCAGTTTGCTACTCCGATGAGATGCTACCCCCCCACCCCACCCCCCATGGCCACCTACCACGTACGGAGCCCACTGCCCATCTGAAGGTGGAATGAGGGGGATGCGCACCTCTGTGAGCCAAGGAGTACCCACTCATGGACAAGCATAGAGCACTGTGGGGCAACCCAAATAGCTTTGTAGTAATGGGAAGCCACAGAACCCCTGCCTGTATAAACTGGGGCAGCCAGCCAAACCAGCAGACTGGTCTGCTGCTCACAGGCACCGTGGGTGGGGAACATGGCCTTTGCAAGTCACGAGAACTGGCCAGGTGCACTGGGAAGCCCAGGTTCTCCAGTGCTCAGGCCAGGGACTGATCAATTGCAAAGGCCAACTCAGCGCGCCTTCCCTGTGGACCGTGGCAGAGGGAGTGCATGGGGGCTTCCTCTGTGGCTGGGGTAGCCATGCTGGGAGCCAGAAGTTTGAATCTCTCCCCACACACACTCCACCTGAGCGGGTGCTCCATGGCAGTGCTACTTAGCAGCCACGGACCAACCTTCCCCATCGCCTTGTTCATTTAAAAACACCCTCCATCTAAACCAAGGCAGGTGCCACAAGAAAGGCAGCCTTGATAGATACGAGGAGAAACGAAGGGGTTATGGATTCAGAGCAATAATCAATGCAGAACAAGGTTAACCTTGCACTAGACCAGCATTTACTAAGCTGTGATGATGTGCGCTGGAGGATCAACGGGTGTTTTGAGAGTTCCAAAATGGGGCCTTGAAGACCTGACTTGCTTGGGGGAGGGGGAAGTCAGCCCAGGTGCGCACACAGTCTCTTTTGAGACCTACTTTGCGTTAGGAAAAATACCTGCCTACTGGGACATCGGTCTCTCCCCCAATGGAGGCTATTCTAGAATCTACTTTAGGTACAGTGTTGCATTTTCCCCTCTCATCCTTGGGGAGCTTGTAAGTGAAGAAGCAGCCACCTGTGGAGAACGGTCTCTTAAATACCTTCCACTCAGAATCCATCATTTCCTCTATGGACTCAAAGGGTTTATTTAGACATGACACTAGATTATACAAATGGCTATCCAGAATTCATCAAGGGTCTGTTTTGGCACCAAATCTGTTTAACCTTCACATAAATACTGGCACTCTGGCAATCTTTCTGTGCTGACAGGACTTTTGAAAGGTTTTTTTTAAAAAAAAAACAACCACCCCAATCACATGACATAGTAGCCTTTCATTACATATCATAGCCCTTCCCCTATTAAATTGTTATAAAAGGACTTATATGGATTTTTAAATTGTTTTATTGTATTTTAAATGTTGTAAAGCACCATCTGGCAAAGATGTGCTATATAAATTATTATTATTATTATTATTATTATTATTATTTATTTATTTATTTATTTATTTATTTATTATTAATGAAACAGTCTTCTCATCTTCATAACCATCAGTCCTTGCATAAACTCCACATTCATCTTAACAGCATGTTTTTCCCTATTATGGCTGTGATTCACAAGCTACTTACTCCAGAGTAGGTAGTTTGTGGATTCCAGGCTATATCTTGGTATTCAGATAGGATATGCTCTCTTATTCTGTGAACGTGTTGATAGAAAGGATGGGGAAATTTCTGCTCAAATAAACGTGGCCCACAAACTGAAGGGGAACTGACCTCAGGATTCCCTACATCTCCACTCTGGCAGTTGCAGAGACTCTCATGTGAAGAAGGTGGGTGCCCATCCTAAAAGGATGCCTGTGTCCTACCCTCATCATGGCCTACCAATCCTTGTCACCATCCCACCTTGCCATATCCATGAGGAAGCTACCACATGTTAACAGCCTTGAAGGCACCTAACTACTCATCATTCATGTAACAAAGTCATAAGGCAGCTTCCACCATGGCAACTTAGAAGCTGCCAGACCTTTGTGAGAACAGCTATGAACTTCATCATCTGCAATCCCTTTGGCAGGTGGACATCACCGTTCTATTGACTTGTGGTACATTGAGTGCCTTGCATTGCTTCTCCTCTCAGTCAAGCCTCTCGGTTGTGGTTTCTGCCAGAGATTAGTGGTGTCACCTCAGCCATCTGTAAACTGGCATGCGCTGCTTGAACATATGATTGTTTATTGTAGGGCCCTAAAGATTCCCCTACTTCTAACTGTGGCCTCCCTGCCCAGAGCAGCTGTTCACCTGATGGAGACATAGCCCTGCGCTAGCTGGGAGGCAGGTGTAGAGAATTGGAAAATGTTACACCTGCTGCTCATCCATGGTTATAGATCATATCATTTCTCTCCTCAGCCATGTGCAAGAGAGCCTCCTAGTCCTACTTGATGCTCCAGGACCTGAACCACCAGGGTAAGATTCTAAGCCAGAAAAGGAGCTTCCAGCAAGGGGAAGCCCAGGGTCCTTGCAAGGTATGGCACTGCCTTGCGAAGAGAGCACAGATCAAACCCCACATGCCCACAATTCCATTTGGGAGGATGTGGCAGAACGTGGGGATCAGATGCACAGTTAGCCAATACCCTGTCACTGGCTACTTGCAATCCAGTTAAGGAGGAGAATGTCAGAGAGAGGCAAGATGGGAGGTGCCTCAGGAACTTCCCAGACACAAGAGGAAGAAATTGGGAGCTTTTTCAGAGGCCCTGCATTATAAGGGCTCACCCTGGAAATGGCTGGGCAAGGGACTTGGTAGAAAGGGAAGAAGGCAGCCAGCGTAGGAGAAAAGACTTTGTAAATAAGACCGTGGAACACGGTTACACAAGAATAAACTGAGCACAGATGCAAGAGCTACTGCAGAGTATAGTTTTGGGGCCTGCTCCAACAGCTACTTAACACTGGTGCAGGTTAGCTTTGTCACAGAGGGTTGCTATGATAAAAGGAGCAAGCACCTACAGACGAGGAACAGCTATAACACAGAAATATGCTAGATGTAGACCAGAGCTTTGATAGAGCTCTGGCAGACAAAACAAGCTAGACTGGTCACCTGCGGCGAGCATCTGCTCCTTGTATCAGAAAGCAAAGTAGGCATCAACACTCTATGGAGTTCTGTGGTGCTAGGGGGCACTGAACATACTCAAGTCAGTCTGTGGGTCAAGGAAGCCCACCTGTGAGACAATATGTTCTATTTTAAGAAGCCAGTTTCATCCCTCCTGTTCTCATTAATTGCCAGCAAAACGCCTAGTTAAGTTTGAATCCACCTCAAGGGCACCCCATAACTATGTATATTAACAATTCTTGGTATCATGGACTTGATTGTACCGGGGGAGTGTGTGTGTGTGTACATCGTACGTGGAGATCGGGGGCTGCTAGCTCCACACCTGGTGCTGCCCTTGATGGTCAGCACATGGGAGTGAAATTCTTTCCCCTTTGTTCAGTGGCGTGCTAACAGAGTAGGACAGTGGGGGGAACGCCTGAGTCCCTGCAGGTATCATTACCCCTCCCACTGTGGCAGAGGGAGAAGGGGGCAGGGCCAGGGATCCCCTCCCTAGCTCTTTCGACCTGGTGGGGAAAGAACTTACAAGCGGTGTGCTGCTCAGCCACTGCTGCACCACCTGTTGTAGTAATGAGAGGCTGAGTCAAGAAGGCTCCCCCCTGCTCTCCCCCCCCCCCGGAAAGAGACTTGCTGGACCGGGACTGGGACGGTGGCCCTTCGGCAGGGGCCGGGCAAGGTTTTTTGCTGGTTGTGTTGGGGTGGTTTGAAGGAAAGTCCCGGGCTACTATTGGGAGCCAGTGGGGTTCAGGGGTGAGTAGATGGGTGCTTTGTTTGCTGGGATGTGCTTTGTTTGCTGGGACTGTGGATGTTGGTGGATTAGTTTTTGGGTGGAGTTTTGGTTGGGAGGGTGGTTATATTTTGGGGGGGGTGGGTTAAGTCTCTTTGTTTTTCTTGAGAGCTTATAAGGGATGTTCTGTTCCCCCAGTGAGAGTGGGGGATGGAGGGACTTGGTTAGGGGATGGGTGGGTCTTTCCCACCAGTGAGAGAGAGGTATGACCCCTATGGGAAGGATATTGCTTACCCCCTTGCGAGGGGGGGAGGAATCTCCCTCACCTGCCACAGAGGGGGAGGCCGGGGGGGGGGGAGCTGGCCAGGGAGAGGGCCACAGCCACTGGGGTCATGATGGGTTGGGGGAACTATGGTCCCCCCGGGGGGGTTGTTCGATCTGTGAGACGGGATAGGTGCTTGTTGCCTGTTCCTCTCACTGGCCCCCGGGCAGGTGGTGAGGTGGTTGATAATCGGAGGGGCCCATGGCCTGGGTCCAATGCTGCTAAACACGAGGTCAACTGTAAATAAGTCAACAACAGTCCGGGAGTTAATCCTAGACCAGGCAGTGTATTATGGAGACGTGACTGGATGCTGAGTTGGGGCCAATTTTGGCTGACCTTGTTCTAGCTGGGTACTCCATACAGCATCAGCCATGGCTGGAGGGACAGGGGGGTGCAGTGTAGCCATTATTTTTAAGGACACGTGATCCATTAGGAGATATCCAGTGCAAACTGTCTGGTATCGAGGGTTTCCATCTTGTGTGTGATTTGGCTGGAGACAGATTGGGGCTGCTGCTCTGCACGCTCTAGCGGAGCTGGTGTCGGAGGTGGTCTTGCAGTCCCCAAGGACGGTGGTGCTTGGGGAATTTAATATTCACACCGACACCAGTCTTAGAGGAGCGGAGCATGAGTTCATGGCTGCCATGACAACCATCGGACTGTCTCAGGTGGTTACTAGCCCGACACATGATGGAGGGCACACCCTGGACCTGATATTTTGGACTTGCATTGAAGCGGAGGATCTGTTTGGTGGGGACGTGTTGGTAATACCCTTGTAGTGGACCAAACATTACCTCCAACAGGCCGGTCTCCTGATGCATGTCTGCCCCCGGAAGGGTGTGGAACCAGTTCAGTTGGTTCGCCCCTGAAGACTTATGGAACCAGAGAGGTTCTGGAATGCTCTTGGGGAATTACTCTCCAGTCTTGACGACCGTCTGCTCGATGACCACGTGACCCTTTGGAACACTCTGCTGACTGAGGCCATTGACCAAACGGCTCCTAGGCGTCTCCTCTCTGAGCATCAGCAACACAGGTCCCCCTGGTTTATGGAGGGCCTGCGGTGGCCGACGTGAAAAGGGCAGCGGTTGGAGCGACAGTGGTGTCATACTTGTGTTGAAGCCAACAGATTGCAGTATAGAGTTAGAGCTATGCTGTGGCTGTGCAGGCAGCAAAGAAGGGCTTCTTTGCTGCTCTCATAGCATCCGCAGAATCACATCCAGCTGAGCTTTTCCGGGTGGTGAAGGGGCTGGTCAGTCCAGCTTCCCTCCGCCTGGAACTGGAATCTTCCAGTGCTCACTATCACATGTTTGTTGACTTTTTCATGGATAAAATCACTCTTATTCACCACAACTTCGATGCCACGCTTGATGCAGTGGGAAAACCAGAGGTTATGGAACTTCTCTTTTTCCAGTTTTATGGGATCAGTTTCAGTGGGTGTCACCTGCTGATGTGGGGGATGTCTTTGGGGCAGTTAGAGCTACCTTTTGTGAACTGGACCCATGCCCGTCTTTGCTGGTTAAGGCCAGCCGGAAGATGTTGGGGTCGTTGCTGGCTGGGGTGGTCAATGCCTCCCTTAGGGAGGGCAGAGTTTCGGGATGCCTCAAGGAGGCAATGATACTGCCTCTGCTCAAGAAACCATCACTTGGCATCAACTCCCTTGCCAGCTATCGGCCAGTCTCTAACCTTCCCTTTTTAGGGAAGGTTACTGAACAGGTGGTGGCTTAGCAGTTTCAGGGACATCTGGACTGTGTCAGTTTTCTGGATCCGTTGCAGTCCGACTTTCGTCCGGGTTTTGACACTGAAAGTGCATTTGTGGCTTTGGTCAGCAACCTCTGTCATGAGTTGGATCAGGGTCAATCGACCCTTTTGATTCTGTTAGATCTATCGGCTGCATTTGATACCTCTGATCTTGAGATGCTGGTGACGTGCTTGTAGGGCCGAGCTGTGGTGGGCGGAATTGTTCTTGAATGGTTCCGTTCCTTCCTGGCTCGGAGGACTCAACGGGTAGTACTGGGGGACTGTTCTTCATCTGCCCGGGACCTCACGTGTGGTGTTCCACACGGTTCTATTCTGTTCCCTCGCCTGTTCAATGTGTACGTGCAGCCTTTGGACGAGGTCGTGAGGGGGTCTGATGTTCAGTGTCATCAGTATGCTGATGACACTCAACTTTACCTCTCATATTCAGCTGACCCAGGCCTGGCAATCTTCATGCTTACTCGGTGTCTGGAGGCTGTGAGGGACTGGATGAGGGTGAGCCGTCTGAAGCTGAATCCTGACAAAACTGAGATGATGCTGGTGGGAGGGCCTGAGAGATTGGTGACCCCCCCGTCATTGATGGGGTTGGCCCCCCATTAGTCCCTCAGGTTCATATTCTGGGGGTGCTCCTCGATTCACAGCTCCGCCTGGATGCTCAAGTGGAGACTGTAGTGAGGAGCATGTTCTGCCAATTACATCTGGTGTGGCAGCTTCGGCCATACATATCAGACTCCAACCTGGCCACTATCGTCCATGTCTTCATCAGCCTGGATGAAGACATCAGCCTATACAGCCTGGGCCCTACCTACCTGCAGGACCGCCTCACCCCCGGGTTCTGGATCAGCTCCTGCAGTCAGCTGGGAGCACACTTTTCAAGGTCCCCTGAGTTTCTTGGGTGGCAGATATGGGGAGGGCATTCTCAGTGGCCACACCAAGGCTGTGGAACTCCCTCCTGGTGGAGGTCTGTCTGGCCCCAGACCTTCCCCTCTTTTGATGCCAGTGTAAGACCTGGCTGTTCCGCCAGGCTTTCGGTGAAGATGATGAGGAGTTCCGGGGGGGTGGGGAACGTGCCATCACTGTGCTTATTTTATATTGTTGGATTTTATATTTTACATTTATATTGTATTTTAGTATTTTAATGATATATTGTGAGCTGCCCAAAGCTGCTAATAGCAGGAGGGTGTGGAATATGAAATTGTATGAAATAAATAAGATAAATAAATACCACCCTCTCCAGCAGACCTCCTGTGTTCCTGGTATTACAGCCTACGTGTATGAGCAGAGCATGGAAAGGAAGAAGTTGAGCTATGTACCAAGGCAGAAGGGCATCCCTCTATGGATCTGCACAAGATTGCAAGTGATTTGGCCAACTGGGCCAAGCACAGTGTGAATATCTTCTGCCTGAGACTGCACTCTCTTTGCAACTCCAAATAATCAAGTCCTAACATCCAATGGAATAAGAAATCTAATTGATATCTGCAAATAGCTATTCCAATCAATCCTTTATTCCATGTTAAGAAAGGAATTTTAAAGTAATCTTTGGTCCTTTTAAATTCTACACAAGATAGCAGCTGTTCAGTGCACTGAATTTACCATGCCATGAAAAACAGCACTTAAACTGGGCTTTTAGTTTAACATACTTCTAGTTACACTGGTTAACATTAGCAGAAGAGTTAAGACTCTTACATTGATGGCCTTTGTTTAACTCCAAACACAACAGGGTAGGAGCAGCTCAACATTTACCAAGGGAGTGGAATGCAAAGCGCCTTCAGCATTAGGCAATTACCAAAATGTTTCCGGTCCTCCAAAAGTGGCCAAACACTGCTTAAACACAAAGTTGTTCCTAAATAAAAGGATTAAGGTTTTTTTGGTTTGTTTTGTTTCTTTTTTTAAAAAAAAAGCAGTCCTAGTTCTCTCAAAACGTTTTTCAAAAACTTGAAAAAGCCTCACATCTATAAATTACTATAACAAAAGGAGAGATTTTTCTCCTCCACCCCCTTTTTCATTTCCTTTTATTTATTGTCAGATTCTCTGCTGATCCAGTATAATCAACTAGTTTCCCCTTCTGTCTGCACAAGTGCTTTAGACAGTAACAGGGGATATTTAGAAAATAAAATTAAAAAAACTTAAAACACACCAGAACTGGCAAAAGGGGGCAGAACAAAAACAGTGTCTGAAATTACTCCTATTTTTAAAAATGGGCTTGATTCCAGGTGAAATATTTCATGCAGTGCTAGCACTGTGCAAGAGCATAACAAAAATATTTCTAAAGATATAAGTTGCACTAGACCACAGAAGAAGTGTTAAAAATAAACATATTTACAAATGCATAGGTCAATAAAAAGGCAAAGTAAGTCTCTTTTTCCCCAGATAAAAGTCCAGAGAAATTTGTTTAAATACTGGTTTTAAATTGATTTACATAACAATTGCAAGCTATGCTCCCAGAGCACATGGAGTAATTATTATTATTATAAGCTTTTATATAGCGCCAGCGATGTACCTGGTGCTTTACAGAGAATAAGATAGAGACGGCCCCTGCCCGAGAGCTCTCTGTATTTGTATACATTTATTTTAAAAACTAACACTAACAAAAGATTTTTGCAGCAATATTAATTGGGCACTGTATGGATACTGTAGAAACCATTCATTTGAAGATTGACTTCTTTCCAAGTAGGATTTTCATTATGAATGATGCAGTAGGATAATTCTGCATTAAATACTGATCTAGCACAAGAATTTATTTAAAATGAAAACACTTTGGCCAGTAAAATAAACTTTGATAAAAGAGCAATCATACAGTATTGGGCAAAGACCCAGTTCTTGCAAATCCCCATATTACACTACTTTTAATCAAGTTTCTAATTTAAAATACACTTAGGGCGCAATCCTCTGCTATCAAAGTCAGAGTTTTGCCATTAAAATCAATGGGAGCAGGATTGCAGACTTTAAATACATTAATTGATTTACAAATACCTGCAGCTACCAGCCTATTCCCTCGGAACAATTACACTGTTGTTCTTCTGAATAACTTACAGGTATTTTACCAGAATAATTAGCTATTTGTTCAAGTGCTGATACAGTAACCATTATTACCTGTAGCTCTGGAATGGACAGCAATTCTTCCCAAACTTGCTCTATATCTTGCATACTGTCTGCAAATGCAGACTGAAGGAGCGATGATCCAGGTGGCTGAGTCTGATTAGAATTAAAGAAGACTGGGTTGCCATCAATCTGTGCAGAAACCAGTGACTGAAATGCAGCAGAGGAAACCTGGAATTTGATAATGTATATATTACTCCATTAAGCTTAAAGTAAAAGCTATTCTTTGTTCTCTGAATTATTCACACATAGGTCTTTCAAAAATCTATAATGCATCCAAATGCCACCCTTTGATGAATGTATAGTATGAAAATGCAACATTTCCCCCCTGAAAAGTCTTTTAAAAAAGGAAAGATTTGTTTGCAACTACGAGAAAACACTTTAAAAAAAAAACCAGAACGAACAAAAAACGACCCAAACACTATTTTCCTGATATTTTACCTCACTGTCCTCTACAAATGAGAATGTTTCTGCCAAGAGCTGCATGCAGTCATCAAAGAAAAAGTCATCTGTGTCTGGCTTGGAAATAGGTGAACTCTGGACAGGAAAGATACAGGAAAAAGAACAAACAGTATTAGCATATTTTGGATAAGTGGGAAGGTTGCACCTTATATGAAAATACAAGCTAACCCTAACTAGCAATTTTATCATCTCTAACTCACAAAGAGGGGAAATTAAGACAAATTCAACACCTATATCAAAAGAAAGAAAACGTTTGGTTCTTTACCTGTGAAAAATTGCTAGGTACTCCCGTTTTTTCTGACTCAATGTTTTGAGCTGACTTAATGGGAACAAATTCACCCGTTTCTTCATCTAGCTGCAGCTGAGCCAAAAAGGCTTTTTCTTGTTCTTTCTGGAGCTGTTCTTGTCTCTCCTTTTCGAGTTTCTTCTGCTTCTCCAGTTCATACTCCTTCTGGCGTTGACTAAAATCAAACACTTCTCGTCTTGCTCCAAGGTCTATATCTTGTCTCCAAAGTATGTCAATCAAGTTCATGTCCTAGGCAGAGAAGAATAATTCAGTTTTCAAAAACAGAGTTTCCCCCTTAGCAAAACAGATTTAAAAACCAAGAATGCACAATGGTTCTGAAATAAACAGAGAAGACTTGTGTATGTCGTTTATTCTTTAAAACCTATGAAATCACCTAAGTTTATAATTTAAGCAAAATATATATTCACTTTTAATTCCAACTAGGGGTTTTGTTCTCTCTAAAAAAGCTTCCCATTTCTTTTCAAGTATGTGAACAGGCTGATTTCTCTGTATAACACGTGCATACAAGTGCACACCCACATATAAAAGAAATGTTTCCCCATAACAAGGATCAATAATCAACATGGTACACTTAATGGATTTTAGGAGACGTGCATTTCAGGAGACATGGTCATTTGTCAACCAGCCAAAGGGACATAAGCGAATCCGTCTAACTTAATTAGCTACTAGAACGTATGGAGACTGGAGACAGACACGTACTTTTGACTATTATTTTATTTAAACATCCTGTTTTATTAATTTGCAAAACTAGGAACTCTTAAATAGTTTCATTAGGTCTCTAAGTTGTGCAGATTCTTTTAACATAATGATATAAAATTTTCAAACCTAACTAAAGATATATTGCAAAATATAAGCCAGCACATGCACCCAAGACCTCACGAGTTCATGTACAGATTCTTGTCTCTTCCTCCACACACCCCCACCCCGTTTGTCTCCCCCACCCCCTTGTCTCTCTCAGATTGTAAGCCTGCTGGGGCAGGGACGGTGTCTCTTTCTTACAATTGTAAAGTGCCAGGTACATTGCTTGCGCTACATAAATGTTTATGAATAATAATAATAATGATAAAATGACAGGTACATAATATTAACCACAGTCTAGCATAATGCTGAAGAGTGGTTAATACTAGAAGCTTTTGGACAAAGTCCAGTTCCAAAGTTACTAGTCAAGCTATCATTATACCATTATATTCTTAGACTAACCACATTTATTAATGATTTAGTTTACATTTATCATCTGATTGATAAGGTTTTAATGTCTGAAACCTTAGTACTATAAGTTTGTAGATGAAATATTACATTGGGCACTAGTGCAAAAAGCCTTCTAAGTCCGGAATAAATAAGAATTTGTACAAATTAATGGGTGTCAAGTTGTATTTTTTTTTTTACCACACTGGTTATAGCAAGTAGGGTTTGCCTTATAAAGAATTAGACTCTCCCATGCATTGTTAATTTAAAAGTTTCCATTTTATCATCTTGGATTACAATTAAGGCTTATCATTTGGAAGGGGGGGGCTTCTGCAGATTTATTTATTTTTCCCAGAGTGGGGGGGGATTGCACTTTTCCTTTTTTAGTTCAGGAAAAATCACACTAATATGTATTTTTCTGGTATTCAAATATTCAGTAGTTTTAAGGGCTGAAAATGCTGGGAATTTTCTAGGACGACCTAAATCAAAAGCCACAAGTGAGCCTTTAAGTTTGGTAGCTTTCAAATGGCTTAGGTGAGATGGAATATAGTTATAAAGATATAGTATTTATTTCAGTTACATAAATAAAAAAATTAAGTTATGCATGGAAGTTATAAGGCTTTATTTCAGGAGTGCTTTGCTTTCATTTCTTTTGTTCTCCTCTAAGACATTTAGCCCTAGACATGTGCATTATATTAGCATATTTATAATGTTACATGAGAAGTTGGATCAATACATTCAAAATTGTACCAATTGAAACAGTAATCCCAGAATAATATACCAGGTAACAATAGTGCTCTAAACTTTCTTCTACCTGGTAGCTTCAAGTGCAGCACTTATGTGATCAGAAGAACAATATTGTCCTCCAATAACATGATGACTTGTTAGGTTTAAGGCCAAAACTTAAGTAAGCAAGTCCATTTCAGAGTACAAGACAATTCAAGTTTGATTTGTGCACCATCTCCAGCACCAATAACCAGGACTAGAAAGAAATGCAATCTGCCAGTATCAAAAATCAACCAGTTATTTTAAGGAGGTGAAAATTTAGAAGTTTAGTATGTTACTTACAATATTATTTTTTTAAACACAGCATGTGAATTTCTGTCTAAGGCATATTACATTTGTCTTGTATTAAGTGACTAAATTCTGCCTTAATGGCCAGCAATGAAAAAGCTGAAATAATTATGGTGTCTGCCCAAGATAGGGTTTGGTCTCTCCAGATTGGCAGGGTAAAATGAACTAATTAAGTTCTGCAGTAATTGGAGATATTGCAATATGGCAGGGCTTCATTAAAGGCCAGTAGTTTACCAGCTGCTCACCCTCTTCTCTCATACCAGTTTTGAAACTGCTTTCTGGTCTCAGAGCATTTGCAATATGTTCTGGATAAAACTGCGAGATTTGGCTTTAGAGTCCATTTCTTAATTATTCATTTACAAGATGCCATTACAATTTGTGACTCTAACGGGTTTCCTGTGACATGTGTGAGAATGAGATTAACCAATAGAGCATTTCTCCCTGGTCTTTCATAGTCTAAGGCACTGAAAGAGCAAAACACCAAGGTTAAACCAATTCCCATTTTTAACTGCAACAGCAGAATGGACCAGGAAAAAAACCCAAAATTTAGGAACAGTTGTTTGAAAGTGTTTAGGAAATAAATCCATGGCTTTCATACATAGATCCATCTCCTAAGTCTACTGGGAACGATACCTCAGACTGATAATGTCTCTAATCTCATAATAAGAAACATTGGGCAGGATCATTAGTCAAATAGGAAATTATCAAAGAATCTCCAGATGTAGTGGTACTGTTGAACAATGATCTTCTTTGGGTAATTTCAGACGTTACGTGCTCCCGCGTCACCACAGTGGATTCCCAACCGTGGCAAGCCAGTCAACCCCTTCCTGTGGTCCAGGAAAGCCCTGAACAGACGTGACAGGAGTGGGACCACAGCAAGGAAATGGATGGACAGACCACAGCCCGGGGCAGCGCAACAGACGGTACGCCGATGCCGGACCACGGTCAGAACACCCAGAGGACACCAGGGCGGGAGGCAGACATGGCCGACTGAGGGCAAAGGAAGCCATAAGCGCCAAAAGGCAACGCCCACACAAGGGAAGTGGGAAGGGAGGGAAAGGAGTGGCTGTGGCAGCACACACTACAGGCACAGGGAAGCCAAGGACACTGCAGAACACAGACCACACACACACACACCCGGGCACAAACACACCCGAACGTGAAAGGGGGGAGCACACCGGGAAGGGCAACACACACAGCACCACGGACACGGGGGGAGCCCCGGGCCAAGGAAGCAGAGGGGACTGGGCCGGGAACAGTCCAGGTCAGGGGGAAAGGCACCCAGAACCCCACTGACAGCACAGGGAGCACGGGACACCCAACAGCATCCTCATGAATGTTGCATCCCTTGTCCCTCCCTCAGTTCCCCCTTCCCTGTCTCCCCATACCCTGACTTTAGATCGTAAGTCCTCAGGCAGGGACGGTGTCTATCTTAATCTCTGTAAAGCACCAGGTACATTGCTGGCACCATATAAAAGCCTATGATAATAATAGTAATTCATAATTAATAAGTCACAAGGGTCCCCACTGGGATGGAGCAGGGTCACAGAGGAAGGGCAACCAAGCCAGGGAAAGCACCGGAGCAGTCCGAGGCAGGTCCAGACAGCAAGGATCCCCCTCGCTGATGCAGTTAGCACGGCTGGGGACGGAGGTGAGCTGAATCCTGCGGGCAGCACATGCAGCCCCCCCACCCAGGAGTTCGGGAGGCGCTGTCCAGTGGTCCCAAGTCCCGCACAGTCACTGAGGCACCTGGGGGGGTGCAGGGCACAGAAACAGGCGTGCGGGTGGCCAGGCAAGGGAGGAAGACACCACAGGGAGAGCCGGCAGCAATGTCAGGCCGCTGGAAAAAGCCAAAGGGTGGGGGCTGGGCATGGAGAGGAACACCACAGCCAGCGATGGACAGGGGATGCCCATGGAGGGGGCACAGCAACACAGGCGAGCAGAATGAAGGCAAGCGACCCACCCAGAATAGCCGCAAGGCCAGAACGGCGCAAGCGGCCAGTGCCCCGAGCCGGCAGGGAGGTGCAGGGAGCACATGGTGGGGCTGTCATCCATCACACTGAAGACACAGGGGGCCTCACAGCCAGCTGCAGGGGGTCACGAAGGGAACTGGGACCAGATGCACATAGTGGGGTCACTGCAGCATGCCCCGGCGGTAGCCCAGCCCTGCCATGTGGCAAGCAACAAGGTAGTAGGCCTCAAACGGATCCAGCAAGGCGAGCCCCACCTTGGGGTCCACCAGCACGGGTCCACACAGAGGCCAGCGCCGCCAGCTCCAGTCCAGTGGGCCCCGACAAAGTATAGTCAGCAGCAGGGGGCCATGGCAGGTGCCCAAGCTCCAACAGGCGGTAATATGCTGCCCCACGTGACCACTGGTAGCCACGGGCCCTGTGGATACAGCGGACATGGTCTCCGCCACAGACCACGCCACATGGGAGCACCTCATCTCCAGAACACGCCCATCGGGAAAGGGACGGAGGCCAAGCTCCTCCGCATGGAGCCGGCGCGCACTACCACTCGCCTCATAGCCGAAGTAGCGGAGCCCAGACTCGCATAGGCACCAGAAAGCTTATCCGGGCAGCACATGAGCAGCTGCACGGCCAGGGACTGCCACAGGTCACATAGGGCCATGGTCTCCCAGAAGGTCCAGCTATGGGGGGCATCAGGCGAGCTGGGGCGTGGGAGCCCAGGGGCAGCACTGCCAGCCATTGTCCTATGGGCAGTGGGTCTGAGCAGCAAGGAAAGAGGGGCCCCATGATGGCATGTGGGCTGGGGAGGGAAGCAGGGGAGCCCCAAGGACACGCGATAAAGCCGCAGGCCACAAGACACGGCTAGCAAGCGATGCGTGGCGCACGGACCCAGCACAGCTGCAGGAACCGAGCGCACAGGCTGTCCAGCAAGCACTAACAGCAGGGAGGTGATGACAACAGGCAACCAGCTGCGGACTACACTGATGGGCGCATGTGGGCCTGGGGCACAAGCCCCCAGAATGGGAGCGCAGGTGCACCCAGGAGAGGGGCTCTGTCTGTAGGTACACACCAGCCAGCAGGCGAACCGCTCCCCTGCCCCCTTCCTGTTACCATGCAGCAGACAATAAGGCTGCTGTTGTAGCTACACCTCGTGTTTCTTGTCCATACCCCTTCCCCCCGCTGCCTAACTCACCCTCCGCTCTCCTCTCCCTTCCGTTTTGCTCTGTCCCACCTCGTCCTCTGCTGCTGTGTGCCCTTTAAATTTCCCTCCCCGGTCTGTGTGCTGCACGTTGCCTGGCAGCGACGCTGCTTGCTCTCGTCATGGCTGGGGATCGTTCGTTCTGATTCCACCTGGTAGTTGGTGTTCAGTTGTTACTTTTGGCGCTTTCCCAGTGGGAATCGCTTTCACCACGCTTCCGGGGATGTTCTCGTCCCGACCTCCAGAAGCGTGGTTGCCTTTGGCCCCTGCGGGTAATTGACCATGGTGAACATCTGGATGCCGCCGATCAGACATTCAGGGCTCTGTGATTTTGTAACGTCTGAAATTACCCTTTGACTCTGGGTATTTTCAAACAAGATGTTACCACGCATGGCCACCCAGTAATCACTCATCCAAACGCCCATCTGAAGATGGAGTGGGGGGATGCACGCTCCCATGAGCCACGCAACACCATGGCCACTCCCGGGGCACTGCCAAAAAATCCAGAGTGCCCCATGTGGAGCAAGCCAAAAAAGTGTGGGGCAATAGGCATGCCCACGCATTCCCTGCAGCCATCAGTCTCAGTGGAATGGTCCCAGCCCAGTTTGTTAGTTACTATCTCCCATCTGCAGTCTATTCCAAATTTCTGTGCTGTGTTCCTAGGTTTCTTAAATAGTTGTTCTGCTCCTTTCTGGAGTTGGTAGCTTTGCAGAAATTCTTATTTACCTAAAGTTATGCCTAAAGGCCTCTAAGCACTTTGGCTGGACTTTTTACCTGTGTGACCCCATTCTGAGACTTAAATGTAGGGTGTTATCAGATGTAATGCTACTGTCAGACGTTGGGATTTTATTTTATGTTATTTATTTATTAAACTTGTATGCTGCCCCATCCTACTAAAAGCATGTCGGGGCAGCTAACAACATGTTAAAAACAAATTAAAACAAACAATCATCAACAATTAAAATCCAATAAAACAGTTCAAACCCCCCACCCCACTCTAACCCAACCCTCCCACCCCATCTCCCTCGGGAAAGGCACGGCAGAACAGCCTGGTCTTACATTGTCTACAGAAAGACAATGTTGATTTGAACCAGCAGCCTCGAGACTCCTGTATGGTGGTGGTTTCCCCAGCACCACTGCCACTCCTGAACTTTGATCAGGGAGCTGCTGCATAATGCTCTTTGAGCTGGTTAGGCTACTCCCCCTCTCCCCCCCAACTTCCAGATAGGTCCCTGAACCCCGGTCCCCGGTCCTTTCCATGCAGCCTAGCTTTACAATTGGCTACCTGCTAGTATGTGAAGCTGGCTGGTGGCAGCAGAAAGCTTTGCAGAAAGTCACATCTGTCAGGACTGCAACTCCCTCTCCTCCTCCCCCTTATGTCCCAGCCCACAGGGTGGGAACCTCTGTTTTAAAGGTTTGGGGATTTTTTTGGCATAAAATTATTATCTAACCCAAGCATTTATCCCTTAACACTAGTCAAAATTCAAGCAAAGCCTGTTCATGAAGGAGAAAGGGAAACACATTCTTACTTTCAGGTGTCAAACACTGAATAGCTAGATACATAAATCAAAACTGCCTTTTAAACACTATATTGAAGCAATTGGTAAACCATCAACTTCAGTATTATTATCCTTGTTATGGAAGTGAATAAGGATGTGACCTTGGTGGCATTTTTTCCCCTCAGATAGTCAGATAAAAATTAGCGTTGCCAACCACTTCAAAGGACTTCTCTACAATTAAGTGGTTGGTAGACTGCCACCACTTAACTCCAGAGTCCATGTTTTGATCAAAGGTACTAAAATCTTCTAATGTCTTTATATCGGACTCTCAGCATCTCTTTTCTATGTTAGGTCTAAAGAGATTCAGCCAGAAGTATTGGTACACACACTACTGATTAACCCAGCGCATTGAGAATTGCATAGAACAACATATAAATACTGCAGACACACACCACTCCACGCCTTTTCAGAGTCCTTGGTATGACATCTATAACAGAGGGAATTTACGGTCATAAATGATGTGGTTCATCATGCGACTTCCTCACCAAGTGGCTGTTTGTTCTTTTCTCAGTTGTGTAAGCTCCCACATCACACCAGAGGAAACAGATGTTCTGGCAAAAGCTCTAAGGGGAATGCCCAAGGAAAACTGGAGGTTCCTCAACATTTGGAAGAGTCAATCAGCAGAACTTGCTTTTCAGCAAACATACTTTTCTCTTGCCTAGGGCCATGAGCTATAAATTCAATCCTGTTCCTGCTAAAGCCAGTGACAAAACTCCCTACAATATCAGTGGTATTGTTCTGAACTCTAAGGATCAAAACAGTAACTTCTGCACCCAAAAATATACATTTTACAGGGGGAAAACACTAGACATATTGTTCAGTGTGTGTGACACTTGCAAAGTATCATAAGGTGTTGTCAGATGGTACAATAGCTGAAAATTTCAGGTGTGAAACGTTAAGCCAACCTACTGCTCACTTCCTCTGCATGGTAGCCTGAACTGCTTCCGGGCCCACCATGCAGGGCATTTACCTAAACACACCTGTTGTGATGCAAGGACAATGACAAGTGGGAAGAGAACGATGTTGTCACCCCAGTCCCACGCACTTACCAGGTGCTGGGGGTTAGTAGTGGCAGCAGCAGATCTGAGGTGCAGCAGTAGCAGTAATAGCAGTGGGTCCCTGGGAGTAGCAGCAGGGCCATGCCACTAACATGCTCACCGCAGCTGACACTACAAAACCTGCCATCATCATCATTGTTCCCCAGGACCTGCCACACCACCGATCCCTGTAGGTCCTTAACTTCCTCTACCAGTTCATGGGTAACTGCTACGTGTTCAAGTGGCTACCCATTATTTATTTATTTATTTATTTATTTCTAAAAACTTATATGCCGCCCCCTCCTGCCTCAGGCATCATGGGGCGGCTCACAACATTTTAAAACATATTAAAATACACAATAATCAATTAAAACAATACATTAAAACCCATCCCTAACCCAACCCACTCACCCCACATCCCTCGGGAAAGGCCTGGTGGAACAGCCAGGTCTTACAGTGTCTGCGGAAAGAGGGGAGGTCAGTAATTAAGCGGACCTCCAACAGGAGGGAGTTCCACAGCCGCGGTGCAGCTACGGAGAACGCCCTCCTCATGGTGGACACCCGGGAGGGCACCCCTGGCCAACCACAGGGACCGATTCAGGACCCAGAGGGTGAGGCAGTCCCGCAGGTAGGTGGGGCTCAAGCTGTTTAGGGCTTTAAAGGTTAACACCAACACCTTGAATTGGGCCCAGAAAACTATCAGCAGCCAGTGCAGAGAATGAAGCACTGGTGTAACGTGCTCGCATTGGCCCGTCCCAGTCAAGAGACGGGCAGCCGCATTCTGCACCAGCTGCAGCTTCCGAACCAGCACCAAGGGTAGCCCCACATAGAGTGCATTGCAGTAATCCAGTCTCAAGGTAATAAAAGCGTGGACGATTGTGGCCAGATCCGAGTTCGAGACATACGGTCTAAGCTGACGCACCAGATGTAACTGGCGAAATACCACCTTCGCCACAGCCTCCACGTGGGCATCCAGGCAAAGCTGTAAGTTTAGGAGCACCCCCACACTCCCGGCCTGCAAAACCAGGGGAGGATGGACCCCATCGATGATGGGGGCCACTACTCCCCCGGCCCTCCCCACAACCATCATCTCTGTCTTGTCAGGATTTAGTTTCAGGCGGCTTGCCCTCATCCAATCCCCCACAGCTGACAGACACCGGGTAATCACCGAGACTGCCGGGCCTGAGTCAGAGGGAAATGAAAGATATAGCTCGGTGTCATCAGCATATTGATGACATCTCACTCCATACTCCCCAACAACCTCCCCCAAAGGCTGCCATACACATTGAACAAGAGAGGGGATAAGATGGAACCCTGCGGAACCCCACACGTGAGGCCCTGAGGGGAAGATGAAAACTCTCCCAGGGCCACACACTGGGTTCTCCTAGCCAGGAAAAAGCGGAGCCATTCAAGAACAGTCCCACTAATCCTTGCCCGATCCCGCAGCAGAGTCACCAACAACTCCTGATCAATGGTAACAAATGCAGCCAAGAGATCTACCAGGATCAACAAGGTCGAGCGACCCCGGTCTAACTCACGGGAGAGGTCATCGACCAAGGCCACGAGTGCAGTCTCCGTGCCATAACCCGGACGGAAGCCCAACTGTGAGGGATCAGAAAATTGACCCGGTCCAAATGCTCCTGAAGCTGCCGAGCCACCACCCATTCAATAACCTTCCCTAAAAAGGGAAGGTTAGAGACTGGCTAATAGCTGGCCAGGGCACCAACGTCCAAAGATGGCTTCTTGAGCAGGGGCCACACTACTGCCTCCTTGAGACAGTCCGGCACCCTGCCCTCCCTAAGGAAGGTGTTGATTATCCCCGCCAGCAACGGCCCCAATGTCTCCCGGCTAGCCTTAACTAGCCAAGACGGGCATGGATCTAATTCACAATAGGTGGCTCGCACAGTCCCAAGAGCATCCCCTGCATCTGAGGGCAACACAGCCTGAAACTCATCCCACAAAGCAAGACAGGACAGGGCTTCTATTGCCTCTGACCCATCCTCTGCTAAAAAAGTTGCATCAAAACCCTAGTGAACTTGAGCAATTTTATCCACAAAGAAGTCGACAAACAAATCGCAGCGAGCATTTGATGATTCTACGTCCAGGCGGAGGGAGACCGGACTGACCAGCCCCCTCACCACCCGGAACAGCTCAGCTGGGTGGAACTTAGCAGATGCAATGAAGGCAGCAAAGAAAACCTTCTTTGTTGTCCACACCGCAATGGCATAGGTAGGTAACCAGACTCCAAGTCACTTCCTTCTGCTTAGGTAGGTAACCAGAATCAGTCAACTTCAGCATGCGAGTGACGCCACCGTCGCTCTAACCACCACCCTTCATCCGCTGCAGCTCCCCCGTGTACCACAGGGAGCTGCATTGTCGGCGCTTCGGGAGCAGACACCTGGGGGCCACACGGCCGATAGCCTCAGTCAGCACGGAATTCCACATAGACACGAGGCCATCGAGTGAGCGGCCATTAAGGTCAGTGGAAATATCCCCTAGAGTTATCTGGAACCTTTCTGGTTCCATAAGCCTTTGGGGACGAACCAACCTAACTGGTTCCGCACTATCCCGGGGTCCAACATGCGCCAGGATACCTGCCTGGAGGAGATAATGATTTGTCCACGATAAGGGCGCTGTTGACACCTCCTCCACTAACGGATCCCCTGCCTCAAGGCCCGTGCAAAATATCATATCTAGGGTATGTCCTCCAATATGTGTGGGGCCCACTACTCTCTGAGACAGGCCCATGGCAGCCATGAACTCACGCTCTGCCCCTCCAAGACTGGTGTCAGCATGAGTATTGAAATCCCCCAGAACTATTGCCCTGGGGGGCAGGGAGGCTGTTGTACTGGTGGGTGCCCGGTATATCAGCAGTATCCCCACTCTGTCTCCGGCCAAATCCAACACCAAATGGAGTTGGATGTGATCTATTTGGTACATGTAGAGGATTGCCAATGTTGGTAATCCTGACCTCATACCAGGTAGAACACCCATAGTTCAAATACTTATGCTTCAATGGAAGCATAATCAGGGTCATGTCGGAAAAATCAGGGTCATGTCAGTCTTGAGCATTTACTTTTGGCTTCTGTAAATGCATGAGGAACTTCTACAGTCAGGCTCTGTTCTGCTTTCCTCTCATGGTGTAGGCCAATCCTGCCCACACTCAGTGGTTGCTGGTTTTGTTCATTTAGTGATATGTTGTTCCAGAGTCTGTACCAACCACATTGCTAGCTTCATTTGGACTTATAATGGCAGTTTTAATAAGATAAACATAAATGTTAAACAATTCACATTAAGCCGCCATCTGGACCCCAATGGAAAATTTCATGTTTTAGATTTACATATCGGCATTTGCCATCTGGGTAGTCTGTTATACATTTTATGTGAAACTCTGCCTGCATTGTAAAGTTTGACTATTAACTCTTATTGCTCTTATGCAAACATATTTGCAGCAAAGAAAACAAAGGGGGAAAAGAAAAAGAGAGAGACCCTAAATTTTGACTTATACGCATGTTGTTGATATCAAATAGAAAGATTTTTTGAAAAGTATTTAGATTAGAAATCTGTACAGTTTTATAAAACAATTACATTTTTAGAAAAAGGAAAAAACAATAAAATGGGACCATATCCAGTTGCACAATTCAGTCCACTCTCTCCTTATAATTTTCACCATTTGTATCTAGTTCCCTTTTACAGGGTACCTGAATTAATACTTTATACAGAAGCCATGTCCTTTGCAATGAGTAACTATACACGAAGCAATACAGATCACAAACAGGATGTTGACAGAGGCACTACATCAGTGAATTATAGGATGCAACGGATTTGCAAGAAGAAACCCATGAGATAAGATTAAAAGGATGTAAATATATAGATGTAGGCAGTATACACAGAGCTGGATCATGCAGGCTATGACCCTGCAGAGGAAGAATGCTCCGCACGTGAAGCATTGCTGCTCTTTTAACATAATGGCATTGGGCAGAGCAGCCCATGCATCACTAAAAGTGAAAACAGACATAACACTACACCACTTTAACATTTCTTATGCATGCTGCAGGGCTGTATTGGTGCCCTGGCTTCTATACAACCCTGCAACATGCATAAGAAACGTTAAAGTGGTATTAAAGAGGAGTTTGTATTATGTCTGTTTTCACAGCTCACAAGACAAAGGCAGGTACAGGGGCAGAAAACAAACACGTATTGAAGCAAGGTATACAGTGGTACAAGACAGTAGGAATGGTGCCTTTGACAGGCAATGTTCAGCTCTCGGTCAGCTGGGCTACTATGCATCTGCATAGGGTGTCCCTGTTCTTCTCGAAGATCCACTGGAAGGTCCCACCCTGCACATGCTGGTACAGGGGCACAGGGATAGTTCTCTGTCGCAGAGGGGGATTGTTCAGGCAGCCCCACGGGTCTCACAAACGTCGTGTATTACACAGGCAGACAGGACGAGGATGGGGGGGGAGGGTCTTGAAGGTTCAACTAGCTCCAGTTAAGCAGGAGGTGCCACCTCATTTTGAGCAGGCCAAAGGTCCTCTCCACCACGCACCTCACAGAGGCCAGGCGCTCACTGAAGAGTACCTGGTTGGGGGTGCAGGCAACGGGATAGGCCTTCATTAGCCATGGCACCAGGGGGTAGGCAGGATCCCCGATTATAACTGGAGCCATCGACACTCCCTCGATAACCCTGAACAGATTAGGGGCTATCTCCCTATCGAACAACCTGGCAAAGAAGGGGGAGAAACGCAGGATCCAAGCATTGTGGCTCCTCCCCAATAGACCCGTGTACACATTATTATTATTATTATTATTATTATTAACAAACATTTATATAGCACCAGCAGTGTACCTGGCTCTTTACAAGGTTCACAACTGCCTGAGGTTTCACAGAGAACTGGCACTTCCTGTTGAGATAGTCTACCTTGCTGTGGGGAGGCCGGAAGATTGGGATGTGCGTGCTATCTAGTGTGCCTATGCAGTGGGGGAAATCCATTGCCTCAAAGCCATGAATACCTCTGGGTCCTGTAGCTGGATGACCCGCTCAAGGAGCAGCTCCATGAGGTTGCAGACATCATGCAGGGCCCTGTTAACGGTTGAGGACACCACACCAAACTGCTCCGCGATGCTCCTGCAAGAGTCAGGGTTGGCCAGGTGCCACACCACTATCACCACCCGCATCCCAGAAGGAATAGGGTTGCGCATATTGGTTGCATGCCTCCTGAGGTAGGGGACAAGGATGTCTGCAACCTGGCTCAGTAGGGAGCGAGTCATCCGGAAGTGGGATGTCCGTTCCTCATTGGTTCACATGGCCAGTACGGTCTCCCACCAGTCATTGCTCCGTTTGGATGTCGGGGCTGCTGCTGCCACAGGCCACGCCCTTCTGCCCCACTTCATGGTGGATGCCTACACGCGTGCCCGTGGTTACCACCGGGGCCTCTTCACCTGGGAAAACTTTGTGCAGGGGCTCATTTCCCCATAGCACCCAGCACCTGCACCGTGACCCTGCCATTGCTGCAACCTCCTTCGGGGATCCCCACTCCCTAGCGATGGATCAGTGCTTCTGATTCCCTGTGCCCATTCAGCAGGCTTCTGCCTCACTGCATGCACCCTCCACCTGTCCATCTGTCTCCTGCTCTGTGGGACTCCTGTCAGACGCTTTCCACGCCTGACCTGCCTGGAACCTTTCAGACTCCTTAGTTTTGTTTTACTGCTCCGTGCCTGCATCCAGCATTGCAACCCGTGTCCAGGGGTGTAGCTAGGTTGGAATGGGCCCAGGGACAAGATATGTACTGTGGGCCCCCCCCTCACCCAATCACCATAGACTCCCCTGTCCCTCTCCCTCCCCTCAATGTCCTTATTGCATAAAACTGTCAAACGTACTTATTAAATTAAACGGTATTTATTAAATAAAATTACAGTGTAAAGAAAACATGTACTCAGCTACTGTAATGGCTCTTCCTTGTCTTTAGCTCTGCAAACATATCCATTATTTTTGAATAACAAAGAAAGAAGCAAGCAAGCAGGGGTGTGTGGGGAAGAGCTGGGGTTTATAAAGGTGAGCCTGTCTATGCCAGGTCCCTCCTAGCGGGAGCTGAGGGGATTCCAGGTTTAGTAATGAGCTTAATTCAGGTTAAAAATCACAAGACTGGGGGCTCATTCACACGTGCAGCAATTATCTGGATTTTAAAAACTGTTAAGAATGCCAGTTGCGTTCACATGCGTGCCATACCGTTGTTTCCTACAGTGAAATAACACATTCAGACCTTCTTGGAGTGTGAGGAGCCACTCGAAGAAGAACAAAGTTGCTACCTTATAAACAAGGTTCTTTGAGATGGCTCCGAACATTCTCACAACACCCACCCTTCCAGCCCCGCATGAAATTTTTTTCTTATATTCCTAGAAAGGGTTGGAAGGAACTGTCATTCTGAGGGGCGGGGGGAGTGCTTTTTATACTAGAGGAGCTCGAGACCATCACGTGGTCTGTTATTTGAATAGGGTGAGCGTGCACAACCCAGTTGTGAGAATGTTAGACACCATCTCGAAGAACCTTCTTTACAAGGTAACAACCTTTTGCTGCTGGGAGCACTGGGGTTTTTTTTTGGGGGGGGGGGACAGGCTGGGAGCCAGGGAGGGAGGGAAAGTGGTGGAAATGTTCTGGAAGGTAGGGATGCAAGGGAGCCAGGGAGGGAGGGAAAGCACTGGGATCTGGTGTGGGGTGCAGGGGAGCCAAGGAAGGAGGAAACATGCTGGGATCCAGGGTGGGGGTGAAGGGGAGCCAGCAAGGGAGTGAAAATGCTGGGATCCGGGGTAGGGGTGCATGGGAGCCAGGGAGTGAAAATGCTGGGATCCAGGGTGGGGGTGCAGGGGAGCTGGGGAGGGAGAGAAAGAACTGGGATCCAGGGTGGGCACTGGGGGTGCAAGGAAGGAGCCAGCAAGGGAGGGAAAGTGGTGAGATACAGGGTGGGGGTGGAGGGGAGTCAGGGAGAGAGGAAAAGTTGTGGAACCCAAGGCACTGGGTTTTGGGGGGGATCACCCTGCAGCGCCGCTGAGATTCCCTTCTCCAGCCCCATTGTGGGGTCCGAGCATGACCTGCTTCTCCCTCCCAGCCCAACCCTCCCTGCATCTCAGTGCTCTCCCCTGCCCAGGCTCAGGGCAGGGGCTGTCGCCTCCCAGCTCAGGCTCTCCCCTGCACGCCCAGCACAGCCCCGGGACCCGGCATTCTCCCCTTCCTCATGGCTCCCTCCCACACACACAGCTCGGGTCCCTCCTGGGCGCTGCCAGCGCGCTCCACTCTCCAGCCCCATCCCGGGTCCATTCTCTTCCCTTCCCTGCTCCGTGCGCTCCCCCCCCCCCAGCGCGCTGTCCAAGCTCAAGCTTCGCAACCCGGGCTCGGGAGCCGTGCGCTTCCCTGGTACTTGCTACCCACTCCCGAGAGCATGGGCTTGGTTCGAATCAGGAGTTGGAGTCAGCTCCCTCCTGGCCAGGTCCACAAAACTCACAGTTACCGCTGTGCTGCCACTGGATCCTCCTGGCCGCCCTGCTCGCTCCCTCCGTCCGTTGCCACCCCGACTCCGAGCACAGCAGAGTGAAGCTGCCCTGGGGGCCGGTACTTGCAGCCCCCAGGTTGCCCCCACCTGCCCCTTCAGCCCCCCATGGAGCGAGCCAGCGAGCTCTCCAAATGGCAGAGACCCGGAAGTAACTCCGGGTCTCTGCCATGTGGAGGGCTCAGGGCTTGCATGCTTGACCCGCCCCCCATAGCCATGTATGGCTATGGGGGGCGGGTCAAGCATGATGTCAGCCCACGGCTGACCAATGGGGGGTGATGTCCCCGTGGGTGGGCCCAGAGGGGAGGGGCTGAGGGGGGACCATGTGTCAGCTGGCAGGGGGGCCCAGACGGAGCTGCAGAGCCACAACTTGTGGGGAAGGGAAACCTCAGACGGGACAGGCGGCCGGCTTAGCTACCATAGGGATGGGGCGATGGGCCCCCAGTCACGGTGGGCCCCGGGACAAATGTCCTGGCTGTCCCTATGGTAGCTACGCCCATGCCTGTGTCCCTAGCATCTGCTCCCTCTGGCTGGTGGTTCACCTTCCAAGACCCTGTGCTAATAAATGATTGCCTTGATTAGCAGCCTGTGTTCTCCTGCGGTGTCTGTGGGTCCTTTGCACTGGCTGATCATGGTGCTGGGATAGGTTTATGGGGCTCAGTGGTAGGGCGGAATGGTTGCTCCACTGGGAACACCTTTCCGTCAGCATGCTTGGCGTGCTGCTGCCTTGGCCATGCCCAGTGCCCATGCAGGCTCTCACGTCTCATTGTCGCTGGGTGTTACTGGGCTACAGGGCCCTGCCTCTATCCTCCTGCAACTGGTCTGGGGGTTCAGGGGCCCTGGATGCCAATGCCCTGAGGGCTGTAAATGGGCCACGGGCATGTGTCTTGGGGTGTCGCATGCACCCTTGCCTGGCCATATGGGTATGCATTTTTGGCTATTGGCTCTCTACTGGGTGCTCCCTCCGAGAGACTGCGTTTCCCACCCTGTTATTCAGCTTTGTAGCGGTGTTCCCTTGGCTCAGTGAGCCCCATGGCATGTTGCAGGGCAGCGGTTACTCCCACTGCAGCCCTGCCGGCCATGCTTTGGGGCTGTGTGCTTGTGCATGGCTAAAGGTGCACACTGTCATCGCCCCCTTGCCTCCTGTCACGGGGCTCCATCCCTGCTTGCCTCCTGTCCCCCACCCCCTTGGGCTGTTGTGCATTCTTCCCAGCACACGGTCCTTACATCTGTGTGTGAGCTACCGTCCATTTATACTGCCCTGGCCTCGCTCTGGTTCTGACCCCGTGGTGCGTTGTGGCTACTGCCCCCTATCGGTTCCCCATTCCTCCTCTAGCAGCCATGGAGGGGCACCCCCATCAAAGGGCTCCTGACCTTGAGTTTGGGCAGCCTAACTTGTGTGATCCATCTCCCTCTGCGCTCCCTTGGGGGTGGCCTCTGGGGTGCTTTCCTCTCCTGTCACGGGATGGGGAGCCCCTGGTGGAACCGGGTGGGATGTAGTGTGCTTTTGGGTGGTGACCTCCCCACTCGCCCCTGTCGTGGCCCAATCCCTGTCCCCACCTCCCGCTTCCTCTCCTATTCTAGCTTCTGTGCTTATGCTTGTTACTGTGCTGGGGGAGATGGCCAGCCAGCTCTGGGAGATGGTCAGCCAGCTCCAGCGGGCAGCATCTGAAGTTCATGAGGGTGTACCACGAGATCTGTGAGTTACCTATGCATGCCCCCCCACCCCCCTTTGTGTGGGTTCCCTGGATGTTCCGGCATGTGGCCTGCCCTTCTGTTGCACTCCCTCTCCTTTAGCGCAGGTGATGATTAACAAGAGGACCAGGAAGCAGGAGGAGATGGTTCAGCTGCTCCTGCATGTCTTGTAGCCAGTGCACCAGTTGGACCGTGCCCAGGCCAACCGGTGGAGGCGGGGCCCGGGGTTGCCACAACACCATGTTGATGCTATTTGTCTCAGTCTGATCCCTTGAGCCTGTTGCTCTTGCTGGTTCTTTGAAGTTTTTTCTACATTGTTCCCCCCTGGGCTCTGTGTTCTCCTTCCCTCTGGTGTTCCCCTCTGTGTGGGTCGGGTCTAGTTGGTGTGGGGTGGTTGTCTGGCAGGGCATGGGTCTGTGGGTGTGTGCTCCCACCTCCTTGTTGGTGTAGTTGGTTTCCGTGGGTAATCTGTGGCCTAGCCCTTTGGCCCCTGTCCTTTCGGTTTGGCCCCCTCCACTGTTTGCGTGGGGTCCCATGTTTCCCACCCCCTCCCTCCACAGGCCCTGGTGTCCTGTCCCCTCTTCCCTGTTTGGGTGGGAGTGCTGAGGGAGGGCTGCCTTTCCTCAGGGACCTTGGTGTTTCTGCCCTCCACTTTCCCTGGCATGGTGTGGGGCTGTGCCTGTGCATCCCCGCCCCGTGCTTTCTGTGTTGCTGCTTGGTTGTCACTGTTGGACAATGCCTCTCCTCTCTCTGCCCTCCAACCCTGCCTTCTCAGTGCACTTTGCTGGCTGCCGGTGCCACCTCTGCAACCCTGTTCCATGCATGGTGTTTGGGGCAAGATTTCCCACAGCCCCCCAGGGTGGTGTCCAAGTGAATGCCTCCCTGCTTGCCACCAGTGGGTGTGTTCACACACCCACCTCGCCTGACGCAACGTCCGTGTAAAAAAGGGCCATAGTCATCCAGAAATATTTTAAAATCTGACCTACAGCCTCAAAACCCAGAAGGCATTAAACAAAAAACCCACCAAAACTATTTTTAAAAAAGAGGACGCTTTAAAGTATGCCATATAGCTTCAAAAAGACCAGAGAAAAGTTCATTACAGGAGGGTGTTCGCCATAGGGATTGGCAATATGAAATTGATAGAAATGGCTCTTTGTAAGCCGCCCCAGGCTGCTTTGGCAGGAGGGGTGGGGTATTAAATGCTCTACATTAATTAATTAATGTTAAGATTTTTATTAGCAGGCATTTCTTATAAGCAGGATTTGTTATAGTGAGGTATTTTGGAGGGGAAACCTGACATGATTTTTTAAAACAAGAGGCTTGCAAAAATGTTGAGTGCCTTGTTGTTCAAATAGTTTTTAAAATAAAAAGTAGAAAAGATTTTAAAAATCCACAGTCTTTGATTTAGATTTTATAAACACAGTTTACAACTTGTGCCAACTGCAAGGGTATGAACTTGATGGACTGGAGCTAATCAGAGACTCTCCTCGCATTCTCCAGCTACTATCAAGTACTTCTGAACAGAAAGCCTCTTGATCCTGCATCTTTTTAGCTAAAATATAGGCTCAAACTGTTTAGTCAGATATAACGATCATACTCCATATAACCTGTAGCTACTGTTATACACACAGGGAAAAACCAATAAGACAGTAGCCTGCAGGACACCTGCTCATCCACTCACCTGCTGACAGATGTTCACCCAATCCGCCTCAGGGTGGACAGCTGGCTGCTACCGGATGTGTGGTCTGGAGAAGGTCAGTGACACAGCCCAGGCTAAGGCTCACCCAGCTGGCCTAATCCAGGCTAACGTGTGCCCTCCTGCCTGTTAGGTCTCACAAAGCCCAGCCGCAAGACGACGTCCGAGGATTGGGCCCAGAGAAGCATGCTCATCCAGTCCACCAAACAACTGATTGGGGGGGGGGGGGG
>QEPC01011684.1:2207850-2225503 GCA_003113815.1 Sphenodon punctatus
GGGGGGTTTCCCCACATTGTATTGTGTTTTAAATTGTTTAAATTGTTGTTTTTTAAAAAATTATTGAATGTTGTTCGCCGCCCCAGGCTGCCCTGTGGGCAGGAGGGGCGGGATATAAATTTTAAATAAATAAATAAATGTGCACACGCACAACAACATATAGCAGCAAATTGCACTACTGCATGTGTGCCCGATCCAGGGCTTCATATTGGCTGCCATGGCATCACTCAGGGGGGTAGTAGTAGCCTGGGCCAGGCTGGGCCACAAGCCCCTCTGTGTATTTGCACATGCGTGGAGAGGAGCAGCCCAAGGGATGGGAAGCATACAGCATGCTTGGAGCATCCAACAGGGGCACCTGAACAAAGCACGCTCTTTTGTGTCATGGGGGTGGAATCAGGGCAACAAGGCATGGGTTCCGATGGAGGAAACCAGCCAATCTGGATTGTTTTAGGGCACCCTTTCCAGGTGTCCTAAAACCAATCAGAGTCTTGAGGAGTTCTCTCCCCTCTTAAGGAGAGGGAATGTGAAGACACAGTAGCAGCCTGGAACTGATCTAGGCCAGTTCGGAGGCTGCTGCAGCAGGGAGTGGGCTGGATTTCTGTACCTTGGCAGAGTAATTTATTCCCCCCTCCCTCTGATTCTTTTTTCTGTTCACAGTTGTACAGTTCCTTTTAAATGTTCCCCCCTCCTTGAGTAATGTCTTATTTTAGGCTTTTAAAAAAAATTTTTGCAGGGGGTGGGTTGAATATTTGGTTGTTTAGATACCTTCAATATATTTTTGGCTGTTTTAAATATATTTTTTATTTTTGGTTTAGAATATATGTAAATATTAGGGATGGGACTCTGGGCAAAATTTCATTTTCAGTCAATTTTGGTTTCAGTTCTCATGAACTTCGGTTCTTTTTCAGTTTCGGTACTATCGGATCTCTCGCACTGATTTTTGTACCGGATTTTTAACATTGCAGTTTTTCAATGGGGGACAAACCGCAATGTTAAAAATCCGGTACAAAAATCAATGCAAGAGATCCAATAGGACTAAACCGAAAAAGAACCAAAATTTTGGATTTATCTGAAATGGCCATTTTCGGGTACTTTCGGTTTTATCCAAAACCCATATATAAAAATTAATTTATAATATATTTACTAGGGATGGGAATTTTGGTTTTGGATAAAACCGAAAGTACCCGAAAATGGCCATTTTGGATTAATCCAATATTTTTATATATATATAAATAAAAATTACAATTTTATCATTTATAATTACAATTATAATTTATATATGATAAATGTAATTTATCATATATAAAATATATCCAAAATATATTTAGTCCACACAATATCCAAACCCAAGATAAAAAATATATTAACAGACAAAAATATATTAAAAATATCCAAACCAAATATTCAACTCCACCCCCACAAATTTTTTTTTTTAAAAAGCAGTCCAAAATAAAATACATTACTCAAGGAGGGGGAACAACTAAAAGGGGCTGTACCACAGTGAACAGCAACGAACTCAAGGGTGGGGAGGGCAATAAATTACTCGCCAAGGTATAGAAATCCAGCTCACTCCGCTGCAGCAGCCTCCGAACTGGCCCAGACCAGTTCCAGGCTCCTATTGTGTCTTCTGCCTCCCCGTCCCCCACCATCACCTCTCCTTAAAGAGGATAGAGCTACTCAAGGCTCTGAGTGGTTTGAATTTTGTCCCTCTTCCCAAGTGATCTGATGCTTGAGAAACTTTTTGTTGAACTTGAATATATACACTGGTTGGGATATTTTGGTGGGCTCATATGTGGAAAAAATGACAGACAAAATATAGAAGCTTTTCCAAAAAATTTATTTGGTGCTTCTGTATATTCAGTCTTTCTGTTGCAGCATGAGCACTTCAAAACTACTTGCTTGGAAGTTTGAACACAGCCTTGTGTGGCTTTGCTGCTTTTGAAAGGGCCCATCTAATGCTTGCCCCACATTCTACAAGCAATCCAATGGTACTGGGAATATGGGATCTTACAGATTTTTCCGTATATTTTTTTTCTCTTGTTCATTGGTCTGGGAGCACAGAGGAAGGACACTAAAAGTGCTATATCAGAGGCAGAGTACGTTTTCCCTACCAGGGACCAACTGAAAAATTAGTACAACCTCTGAGAGTCACATAAAAGTTGGAGGTGGAGGAGGTATCTATGGAAGCACTCAGGAAGAAGAGGGTCCAGATCATGGATCTGTGCCTTGGATCTGTCCCCTGCCCTCATCTCTGCTCCCTTACCCTGAACTCAGATTTTCAGTTCTGGAGAGAAGAAACTGGAAAGGGGACAAATAAAACGTTTAGACCCTGGGCCTTGACGTTTAGACCCTGGGCCTAAGGTTCCCCAGTCCCCACCCCTGGTGAAAGGGGAGGAAAGCAGGGATGGGAGGGGCTGGTCTGAGGTGACGGATTATAAATGCAGCACCATCGGTGTAGCTTAGTAGCTAAATGTTTGGTCTACTATACTTTTTGTTAAAGTATTCTGCCTCTTCAAGTCATGCCTTCCTCTCCCCCAATGCAGCTAAGCTGACGGTGGGAATAAGGAAACTGAGTTCTTTCATGCATACCAAGACTGAAGTTTACACTACCACCCCCACCCCCGGTTAAGACATTTATAGGGCCTTTCCCTGGTAAGTGAATTCTCTGGGGTGTACTGAGAGCAGAGCTCACCCTGTAGTATTTCCCAGTCAGGGCACATGTAAAGGTTCTCTCCTATGTGGATTCTCTGCTGTATATTGAGTGTTCCAACTTCTGAAAGCTTTCTTCACATCCCTGGCATATTTCTCTCTTGAATGGATTCTTCTTTTTAAAATAGCAATTTTTAGAAGTGAAACAAATCAAGCATACATATTATGCAGATTTGAAGCCTTGAGCTACCAATTTCTTTTTCTACCTAGCACCCTATCTACAGGAGCAAATGCTGGTTTTCCCTTTTTGTTTTTTTCAGAGCTTTGCATTTTGCTCACTATTGCATGCCACCAGCATTGTGTTGTTTTTCATTCTGCATGTTTCTTTCATTCATTGTGTATTCTATTCCATTGATCATGCAAGTCTTAACTTTTAATGTTGGCCCATACACCGCCTCATCAACCTAAGTGTCCAACAACCACCAAACAAAATGACAAACTTATTAGACAACAACCTTCCCTCATTCAAATATGTAATTTTAAGATAATTCAGACCCTCTCCCTTCCTCAGTCTGAACCAAGATCCGTACTTGCTACTTCTTTACTGTGGTTTCAGTGGAAGTATTAGTATTAATTATTAGTAAGCATTTATATAGCACCAGCAATGTACCTGGCGCTTTACAAAGTAATGGAATAGATACGGCCCCTGCCCTAGGGCTTACAGTCTGAGAGACAGAGGGGGGAGATGAAGGAAGAGGAACAGAGGGAGAGACAAGGGGTGTAATATTCACAAAATGCGAGGTCCCAAGTGCATATGCTTGGCTTGGTTACATTGAGAATGATGGCTGGCTGGTCCACGTGGTGAGAATATGAGTACACAGACCTCAGGTAACAGATTGTACTGAATGGAGGGTATCAGCAGGAGTTAGGTGAGGGGAGCAAGGAGTCAGGGAGGGCAGAGCAAAAGAGGTGAGTCTTGAGGAGGGATTTGAAGGTACGAAGGGAGGGGGCAAGGCAGATGTGGGCAGGGAGGGCATTCCAGGCATAGGGCACAGCTAGGGAGAAGGAACAAAGGAAGTTAGGGGAGCAGGGGAGGTGTGGGAGGGCGAGAGAGGGGACAGAGGAGCGGCGGAGTTCATGGACTGGAGTATGGAGGGAAATTAGCACAGAGAGGTAGCGGGGAGCAAGGTTGTGACGAGCTCTAGAGGTGAAGACTAGGAGCTTGTGCAGGATTCGTTCAGGAAGGGGGAGCCAGTCAAGAGAGGAGAGGAGGGGCTGCACATGTTCGAAGCGACAGGCAAGGTCAAAAAATGATACATATAATGTCCCCTTATTACAAAAATGTTTGTCAGCTAGTTTACAGAACTAATATGCATAGATTACAATAGATGATACACGTTGTATAAGGAAATTGAGAGGCTCAGGCAAAAGGATTAGATTATAGTATTTATTAAAGAGCGGGCTGGGCATTTTCAGTCTGAACATGATTGGGACAGCAACAAAAGCCCAAAAGAAGTGGGAAAAAGAACAGCACAACACTAGAAACCAAAGCAAACAAAAATGCTGTGTGGAATGGATGAATATAAAGAAATATTTATATAATAAACCAAGAATTTGCAAACAAATGTAATAAAACTACAAGCAATCATAAAAACAATCTACAGCCCGACACGTTTCGGGTACAGAAAACCCTTCTTCAGGGGTGTAGAAATAAATTTAGGAATCAAATATCAGGGACTAACTCCTGTTAGCCAAAAATATCCCAAAAGGCTCTTGATGTAGACAAACATCCAAACAGATGGCTCACACTGGCTCCACTACCTAGTGACTCCACAATACCTTACAGGCCTGGGAAGAAGAGTTTTCTGTACCCGAAACGCATCGGGCTGTAGATTGTTTGTAGTTTTATTACGTTTATTTGCAAATTCTTGGTTTATTATATAAATATTTCTTTATATTCATCCATTCCACACAGCATTTTTGTTTGCTACAGCAACAAAAGCCTAAGTTGCAGCAACAGCAAGAGGACAGAGTGATTCTACTGTGGCTTGCTTTTGTAACTGCTGCTTGATCACACAACTCCATTTTGAGAAGTACTGGAAAATGGAGACCTACTATGTACAGGAGATCTAGGTCTGGCTTTCATGTTACTCTAAGTACAAGCCTACAACCTGCTGGAATCTTTTTTTTTTTTGTTTCCCCACGCCCCCATTTACCAAAGTAAGATCACCTAACAGAATTAGCTGTGTGGACATCTGGGGTGGTGAAATATTGCACTAGGCAGTAATAGATTACAAAAGGCTGTAGGAAAAGGCTGGCAGCACTAAGGGAGTAGAGTTAAGGTTGTGTTGCATGGTATGTGTAATGTATGTTACAGTGAGTGCATGTGGGTGAAGGTGGTATTACTGTTAGGTGTCTGAATTTTTCCATGCCTAGCTTTTGTAGGTTCGAATCAGGTATGGATATGGGCAACAGGGAGTGCAAGTAGGTTGGAATGGACCCTGGGACACCCTGACTACATCCTCTCCTTGCAGCTGGGGATGCAGCTGCATCAGGGAGCATGGGCAGCTGCACCAGGTGTCCTCATTATAGCTATGCCCTTGCTGCTTCAAAACCAAACAGTTTTATATTTGTAAGTAAATACTTAGTGATAAAGTGCCAAGAAAGAGAGAATGGTTTCTGCACAAGGAAAACAGCACCGTGTGTGTGTGTGTGTTTTGGGGACCAGGGGAACGGGTGAGAAACCACACACAACACACTAGTCTCACTTGCTGGATACGGGCATGTGTTAAAATAGCCATATAGTGGTCACTGTGGGTATTTTCAGACGAGACGGGGCGGCATTTGCCCCGTCCCGGAACCACTCTTCAGATTCTCCGCCGGAATCAGCCCGCCACGTCCAACAGACTGATCCCGGCGGGGAATCGGGGAGAGGACAGGGAAGCATGGCGGAACGTGCGCCCCATGGCCCCGCCCCCCCCACGCTCCCACGCCCCCCGCCCTCTAGGGAGACGGGCGGACGCCACGGCCAATGCGGCCACAGCGCCCGCCCAAATTGACCACGGCCCGGAATCCCGCTGGGGATTCTGGGCCATGGTTTCCGTCCAGATGAGGCGGGTCCCTTCATCACAGCGGGGAATCATATTCACCATGCGATCAGCACTGGCCCCGCCGATCATGTGGTGAATGTGATTCCCCGCCGTGATTGACCGTGGTTAACATCTGGGGGGAAACTTCCAGTGCCCCAACAGACGTTACGAGGCCATTCCCCACCACAGGGTATTGACTGTGGTTGAGCGTGGTCTCTTAACGTCTGCAAATACCCATCCATGCCACAAACACCCCACAGCACAAAACAATCTGGAAAGCACAACTATCTATTCACTTGAGATAAAGTCAGTAATTTCGCTCCTTGTCTTTGGGAAGGCTTTTCAGCTTAGTACTGCAGGCAGTAGGCTGTTAAGTCTCTGTGAAATATCCCAAATCAGAATCCAAAACAGGACTTTTGCTTAAAATCAGTAACTGTCCAAATTACTAAGAAAACAAAAACAAAACCAGAAAAAACCCTACAGCAAGCATCAAGCCTACTGACAATATAACACCCTGCCTAAAAATGATCAGACTACAAAAAGGACAAAGTGCATCCAGTCCAAATTTAAACACTTAAAATAAAAAATCAAGGGGGAGAACTAAACCAAAACTGCTTTAAAATTCAGACAGCCTAAAAAGTTACCCACACATTAAAGTTTCACAACTGGTCATCCAATTTTAGAGAATGCCAGGTTTTATGCCCCATTTTAGAACACAACCTTAACTCTGGAATCCTTTAGGAGATGCCTCCATAAGTATAATATACATGTTTAGGTACATGAGAAACAGACACATTAGCTCTCAACAAACAAAACAAATAACTCCAGACACCTCATTTCACTAGCATCAAAAGTACTGTTGCCATCTCAGTCACAGGTACACAAGAGGATGTGTTTATACCAACCTGCTCTATATACTGAATCTCCAGTCCTTGGAAAATGGCATTATCCAATAAACAACTTATTCTAGTGACCCAGCCATACCAGACAGCCAGGCATCCAATATGTGAACATTGTCTTGGACTGCTGATTGGTCTATTTCTGCAGGGATTTGTTCATAAAGATCAGGGAAACACGATCCATCCAGTTTACAGAACCCTCTTACATTGTGTAAAACAAGCTCTCAAGCTGTGGCTCATGATCCCAAGTGCACCATCTGCAGATGGTGTTCAATGTTCCGAATTGATATTCTTTTAGTCATTTTATGTATGTTACTTTTGTATGTTGCTTGTGTAGCACAATTTGTGACAGCTTTGCTACCACACTAAAGCCTTGAGGCTCCTACGCTCCTGATTGATAGTCGATATACTTTGCATGGCTTTGTTGCTATAAGTCTCAAAATGGGTTCATGCAGGAAAATGTTGGACATCACTTCAATAAAACTCAGAAGAGTGGAAAGCTGACACACAATGAGATAAAGAGTGAAATCCTGGATCTGCTAACCCAATGGGAATTTTACCATCATCATCAATGGAGTCAGGTGGACACCCAAAAATGTAATGCATAGGGAAGAATCTGCCATTTGCCTACCTCCTGGGGCAGCCCATTTACATACTGGGCCGGGTCGCTCTGGGCTCTGCACTGGTTGCCCACAGTCTTTTGGACCTGATTCAGGGTGATGGTTTTGACCTATAAAAGTCCTAAACGGCCTGGGCCCCAGCTATCTGAGGTACCACCTTGTTTCCTGGGCCCCTGGGTGCCATTTGCGGTCGTCGTGGGGTGCCCTCCTGGAGGTTCCCTGCTTTAAGCTGGTGGGGACAAGAGGCAGGCATTCTCGGCGGCTGCTCCTGCGCTGTGGAACTCACTCCCCATGGGGTTCCACCTCAGCCTGAGCCTCATGTTCAGACGTCAGTGTAAAACATGGCTCTTCTGTCAGGCATTTCGGGGGTGGGGGGGTGTTTTAGTCTGGTGCACTTTGAATTGTTTCATGATTTTTTAACTGGGCTGTTAATTTTAGAACTGTTTTTTATATTGTATTGATGACATTAGTTGCTCAGAGCCGCCAGAGGCAGGAGGTGGCGGGATATAAATATATGAAATAAAAATAAACAAACATCTCAAGCAGCCAAACTGGGATATGTCCCATTCTGCTCCTCAGAGAAGAAGCTCTGCCCCACTCACATTTATATGCAGAAACACATGCAACCCCAAAATTTCAAGTAGATAAAGGAAAGATGCTCTCCTGCTTATCATTCAACTTAGTTTCTTTTCCTACAATGTCCTCTCAAATGCTTTTCCTGGGAGGCAACTAGGAAAGAGGTGTCCAAGGCTTGAATACTGATCAGTCAGTCTCTGAGTGTTTTTAGATGAGATGCTACCCTGAATGACCACTAAGGAGCCAGGGAGCCCACTGCCGATCTAAAAATGGAGTTGGGGGCGGGGATGCATGCTCCTGTCAGTCAGGGAGCACCCTTTCATGGCCATACACTGCTGGGAATTGTGTGGGGTGCTTCATGCTGGGCAAGCAAAATAGCACTGTGGCAAAAGGAAGCCACAGAGCCCCGCCCATATGAACTGGGGTGACCAGCCACACCAGCAGACCTGTCTGCTGCTCATAGGCACTGTGGGCGGGGACACTGCTTTGCAAGTCACAAAAACTGGCCGGTAGCGCTGGAAACAGTGATGTGGGTTTTCCGGAAAATTTTGAAAATCAGAAAAAAAAATTATTTGCATTAACATTGACTTGCATAAAATCTGCATAGGAAAATTTTGAATCAGAACATTTTCCTGTGCAAAATTGCCTATAGCCCTGGAAAATGTTCAAGAGAAAAAATTGATGTGGAAAGTTTTCCACCCCACATCACTGGCTGGGAATCACAGTTTTCCCAGCGCTCATACCAGTGACATATCACTTGCAAAGGCCAGCCCAGTGCAGTTCCCCCTCCCCCATGGCAGAGAGAGTGAGTGACTGCTCGGCTCCGTGACCTGGGTAGCCACACTGGGAGCTGCCCATTTGAATCCCTCCTCATGAACTTCACCTAAGTGAGTGCTCCGTGGCATTAACACTCAGTGGCCATGGACCACCCCCATCGCCTTGCTCATTTAAAAAAACTCCCTCCCTCCTGAAAGAGGGACAGTGGGATTCAGCACCCAAAGAGGGACTGTCCCTCCTAAATAGGGACTGCCGGGAAGTATGCATTTATAAGTACAAGCAGATCCACTTTTGTCAAACTTAAAATTCTGGCTAATTTGATGAAATATATTTTAAGTCTAACAAATGTGTTGCTTCGTATGTTGGATAAGTTGAATTCTGTACCCTGATAACTTGAAGCTTTCAGGTACACAGAGGTACACCCAGCTAATATCTTCAGTATGCTGATTTTTTGAATTTATTGTAATGTTCTCTATTTTTTATCTGTTGTTTGTCATGGCCACTTGGCCAGTAAAATAAAGATATATATTATTAATATCAGTACTTTTGAGTGAATTAATAATTTCTTGCCATCATGTGCTTGAACATCTGTAGCATAGTCCCTCCCTCCAAGCTTGTGATATAATGCAGCAGTGCCTCCATCCCCTGTCTGTGTTATAAGCCTCACTGTTTCAGATGAGTGGTGGGGAACAGGAGTGCTGTGTGTACTGACTGTACTGCTAGCTTGGAGGGATATACTATAGAATTTTAACCACACACTGCCAAAAAATAATTAGTTTGCTGAAAGGCACTAATATTTTTAGGGAAGAGAGTAAAAGCAGTGCTTGAGTAAAACTTCTATATAAGTGTTCTGATAAGTCGAACTTTTACATAGGTCCCACAAACGGGCTGCCACTGTAGCCTGTTTTTGCTAGATCATCAAAACGGGTGTGCACAAAATTTGGATACAAAAAGTGACACTAAATCATAAAGAAACATTCTAAATGTTTTAAAAACTATAAAAAAAATTGAATCTAAAAGTGTATTAGTATTTGTACACCTCTCTCATTGACCATTCCTTTCCAGTGCTAGAGGTCAATCAGAAGATGGATTGCTAGTATCCACCTCACCCAAAGGGAATAGGACAAAGGCCTTCCATGCTACAAGCAGCCTTTATCATCTAGCTTCATCTCATTCCTTGCTATTTGCATTATGACCACCCAACAAAAAACAGAAGAATGAGGAAATAAATGTCCTCTTTATCTTTAAGTCACCCATTTATCTTTAAGTTAGCTAAGATATGCAGTTTACTGGATGCTGCAGTAGCACAGAGAACTTAAGACTTCATCAACCCACATTCCAAAAACCAGAAAATCTCAATCCATTCCACAAAACTGTATCTAACATGACACAGTTCCATTGCTCTACCAAACTGGGTTGACCCATATAGAAGATTCTGGGTCATCATTAATGTCACTACACACAGATACACAAATTCCACTTAAATGAAAGATTAAAAGTGGGAGTGTCAGGGGAAAATTGTTGAAAATAATTTAAGATTTTTTTTAAAAAAAATAACTTACTATGCAAACTAAGAATGCTATAATAGGACACCCCTGGGGTCCAGGTTCACCCAAGTCAGGTCTGCCCAGACGGGGTTGCAGATCTTGTAAGGAGTCACGTTGTGATGCCCTATAGCTTGTCTTTCTAGTTTTATTTATTAAATCACCCTGGTCCTTCACTACACCTCACAATATAGTGTCTCAACCCTTATATGTTCTTTAGCCCTCTCAGGACTTAACATGGATACCCAAGAGTCCTTGCACTCTCAGGACTTAATAGTCTCTGAGGCGCTCTACCTCCACTAGTCAGTTCCAGCCACTAGGAGCAGCTTTTCTGTTATTAGGGCCTCCCAGGCTCACTCACTCTTCAACGGCTTCCGGCTCCATGGCGTATATCCCCACTGCCTCAGCTCCTCAATTAGGCAGTGTACAGACGACTAACTCCTGGGTGTAGCCTCTCAGCTCTGGGTTTTCTGGTCCAGGCTCCAGCCTCTCAGTCCTCTAGCCACGCTTTAGAGCTCTGAGCAGCCCCAATCTCCCAGTTCTGGTCTTGTCAGTGCCACCACGCCCAGCTGTTGTGACAGCAGAATTTTAACCTCCCCGCCGCAGTCTCCCACTGCTTAAAGGAACCATCTGCCAATGCAAGAGTTGAATGTAACAGATGAGCAACAAGCCACCCTGTTACAACATGCATACAAACTTTCCCTAAATTCAGGTCAAGAAACTAGGTTAGCTTTAATAGGTAGGATCTCTGTATACCAGCACATCTTCATTATATTAAGATTCCAATCCCATACAAAGCATTTTTAGGATTAAGCTGAATATCTGGACAACTTTGTTTAAATACAGTTAGTTGTGTATCTTTCATAAGGGCAACTTTAGCATAACATGAATGCTAGTAATACAGTCGTACATAATATCAGAAGACCCACATTTGCAATATCCAAAGTTACAGAAAAAAATGATACTGTATTTGAGAAATCATATGTTATCATGTATTTAAAACTGGCCACAAGGGTAGAGCTCAGGATTGCACAACAACCTTCACTGTTGCTCGTGACTTCAAAATTGTTAAAAACAAAACCCAAATATAATATAATCGTAAATTCCCTTGTGTGTGCAAAAAAACCCAGAACAGAAGCCAGAAACAGAAACAAAATAGCAATGTAGTGCTATTTGGAAGGCCATGTTATCCCAGGAATATGAGATTTGCAGACAGTAACCCAACCATAAAAAAGTAGTCCCGTCTAAAACAGTGTTTTCCCCCCCAACCCAGATAATGGTCAACATGTGGCCTGTAACGCAAGTCCTTCTAATGTGTCTCACAGCCATCAACCCCAGAAACAGGGCCAGCCTTATGCCATTTAAGTCCAAAGACAGGCTCCCATCCCCAGCAAGGAGATGGAGAAGAAGGATGTTGCCTGCAGGGTCTTGCTTGCTCAGTATTGTTGTCCATAGGCCTGCAATGGTTGGAGAGCACTAACCTGAGATATTGCCTCGCAGAATGCACAGTACTGTGCAGCTCTCTTAACCATTCTGTCATGGACACTACAGCTTCCTTAGTCATATCCTTCACACAGGTGCAGTAAGTGGATGACGAGCACATTTTAATAGTTCTTAACCAAGCCTGTGAAAACCTTCTACCTGCTTGCTCAAGAAAAGTATATTTTTTGAGCTAGGAGTGGATTTTCACTGCCTCCTTTATTGCATGTCCCCATCCGGTGAGTATAGCTTTTTTTATGCCTGGCTAGTGGATTAGGTATATATATTTCACAGCCTAGGTCATAACTCAGCCAGTGTAACCAAGTGGATAAGATATTAGAATTCAACCTTGGAGACCAGGGTTCAAATACTGTCTTGACCATGAATTCACTGTGTGGCCTTGGGCAAGTCACTAGCTCTCAGCCTCAGCTCCCCATCTGTAAAGAAGGAATAATAACGACCTGCCTTACGGGGTTGTTGTGAGGGGGGAGCCAGATACGGACTGTGAAGTACTTCGAACCCTAAAAACACAACAAATAATATCAAATATCAATAAATACCAGCCAAATCCAACCAACTTTTCTCTGGAATATCAAATAGCACTTCCCAGCAAGGACTATTCCATAGGGCAAATTTCAGCTTTCTGCCTACAACCACTGGCACCTCCATAAACAAGAGGCATTCCCTCCTCCTTGCCATAGTGGGGAAAGGATAGGATTAGTTCAGTCTCCTTTAGTTTTTATATAGCATTTTAGTGTTCTTTACAATCCTTATCTATTTCCCTCTCATAACAACCCAAGAAGTAGGAGGTCCTTCATTACTATTCCCTTTTTACAGCTGGGGAACTGAGGCCAAGAGATTATGGGTGCTTTTAGACAAGCACCTCCTCACCCACAACCCACCCATTATACATGTTGCAGGGTACCCATAGGGCACCACTGCAGCATGTATAATGGGTGGACTGTAGGCCACACAGTGAGTTCCTGGACTAACATGGAATCTGAACCCAGATCTCCCAGGTCAAAGGCCATTTTCACATAGGCGCCCCCCCACCGCGCGCATGTGTGGTGGGGAGGTGCCCATGCGGAAGGTACCCGCAGTGAGTGGGTGATAGAGCGGCACCCGTGGGAATGGTGCCTGCAGTGGGTGGGGGTGCATGCACACTCCTGCGCTCCCCCCCTCTCCCACACACGGAGCAACGGGCTCCAATGATGGTTGCTCCATGCGTGGAGATGGATGTGCACCTGTGGTAACGGTCACACACCCACCTCCACCCACCCCGGGCGCACACCCAACCATCCATCCACCCACCCACCCACCGCGGCCCGTGTGAAAAGGGTCAAAATGGGCTGTTGATGGTGGATGAAGAACATATTTGAGAAGAGAAAGCAGAGAAACTGGCAGGTGCCCCAGTCCTAGGACAGAGAGGTTTTCAGTACCTGGGGATTGTCCTGGCCAAGATGAGATTGTTGGCATCATTTTACCTAGTCTCATTTATATCTCAGCAGCTTTTGTACTCCCAAACAGCTGACACATAGTTCATGTAAAGATGGCCAGAGGAGATGCTAAAATGCTATTTCAAGAAACTAGGAGACTTTAAACCTAAGGCAGCTCAGACATCATATGTTAATTATGTATTACTTTTATTTAATAACTGGATCTGTAATCTCTAGCAGAAACTAATTGCTCATTTATAATTCACATGTGTACAATAAATAAGATACAAAAAATGGCGGTGACAGACATTTTGTCACGCCCCCCTTCTCCTCATTCCCAGGTTGAGGCACAGCGGAACGGGAATGGATGGCCACTGCGGGCCGTCCTTCTAGAGGGCGGCGCTGCTGATTGGACGTTGCTCCATGCGCTGTCTCCACACCGGGTTGATGTTTCTCTCCTTACCCAAACAGAATGTTGGTTGGTTCTCCCCCACCTTCCATATGGCCAATCATGAGTGCTGTCGAGGGAAGTGGGGTTTAAGGTTAAGGTACTGTCAACGGAGGGCGCATCCAGGCAGTGCCAGAGTTAATAAGATAAGTTACATAGGTAGCATGCTGGACCCAGAATTGCTGAGGCAATTACCCATTGCTTATTAAGGCTAATGTGTTGTTAATAGAGAGTGCGGCCAGTTTTAACACCATTACAGTCGCTGTCTCTCTTTTGGGGGGGGGGGGTGCTCCGACAACAAACTTCGGTGCTTTCAGACAGACACCTCCCCAACCAGTACCCAACCATGCTTGTGTGAAAACCCCACTGGTAACCCATGGTTAACTAGTGAATACTGGGTGGGTAATAGGTTTGTCTGAAAACACCCTCTGAATTATGGAAGACTGAATGCCACAAACAAAGAGAGGCCAAGAAGGCATTTCACTCATTCTAATGGTTTGTTTTTTTAAGAGTTATCTCCCATAACTGCCAAATGGAGTCCGATAAGGACACTCCAACATGCATTCTGCAGAGAGGGGGAATGCCTACTGCTGGATAGTGATAGCACATACATACTGTCTAGAGCATTAAGGAAGTCTGGAGATTGCTTTTAAAACTACTCTGCACTGGATTTCCAATAGGAAGTTATATGGAGGAGGCCAAAAGCAAACAATTGAGTAAACGGATAACAACATGTAGTTACGACACTCTTATATACATAGTGGCTGAAGGAAAATGCAAAGAGTGAGAGTTCTGACTGAAACATTGTATGACGTGACCCCAAGCAAGTCACTTGACTTTCTTGTGCCTGAGCAAACAGCTGGATAGTAAGATTAAAAATAGGTTCTCACTAACAAACGTATGAGCCAAACTGTTCTGGACAGCACACTAAACTCACATATAACTGTTAACATATTTTTCAAGCAAACTGTACTCACAGAGTTAAATATTGTGTTCACTATCATTCAAATCCATGAGGTTCTCTTTTTAAAAAAACACATCCTACCCACAACATACTTCCCCATTTACCAGCAAATAAATGTTATGGGGCAACTGGAGTCAGTAGAAGGTAACCGGAAACACCCAAGAATGAACTGGAAATCCCAGATTCCCCAAGAGAGCAATTGCTCAACCCTCAACTGGTGTAAATCAAAGTACCTGCACCTGAATCAGTGGAACAATACCAATTTACTCTAGCTGAGGAAGTGGCCCCTGTAGTTTAAATTACCTTCCCAAATTTAATCTGAGAGATTATGAAGCACAAAGGAAGAGCTATTCTGTATAAATGAAAATTTCTATTAAAATCTCTGCATTTGCTATGACAGAATGAGGTATTTTAACAACTACACTTTTTTTTTTTCATCCAAGGTCTTGAGTCCAAACAGCCAAATCAGAACTGCAAAATACAGCTGCCAGAGATTTTTATGGAATTTAATATATTTAGTTTTTCTTCAACTCCCATCTCTAGCAAGATTATTTTTAAAAAGTAGTTCCATTTTAAGTGAACTGTTTTTAAAAAAAATAGTTCATTAAAAAAAAAATTTTTAAGTAAGGTGAATGGCTCTCTCTTTTATGCTGGAGAAATAAGCAGTGATGTAACAACTGAAGTTGTAAACTGAAATTTTGCTCTTCAGACTTCCCAGTGGATAACCACTTAGGGGTGTGCAGAAGGCAACCCGACCATTTTCACTTTAGTTTCCATTTTTGTTTACAAAACCCCCTTCATTTGGGAGGGGGGTTGTAAACAACTACCATTGGTTTCTGTAAATATATACACACATATATATATACACATGACGCTGTTTTGGAGAAGGGCAGGCATGCACAGGATGGCTCCGGTAGGGGTACCCATTCGGCACATGTGGTGGGTGGGTGTGTGTGTGTATATATATATACACACACACACACACACACACACACACACACACACACACCACATGTGCCGAATGGGTACCCCTACCGGAGCCATCCTGTGCATGCCTGCCCTTCTCCAAAACAGCGTCATTTACTAACCAATAGAAAACATTACAGATGCACATCCCTAAAATTAACTACCCCTCTGCAGAATTACTGTTGCATAAGAAATTCTGTGCAGAGTTATATATAAACTGCTATTTTGCTCAAGGATCTTACAAGTACCATCAGTTACTTGTAAATTCCTTATATAAAGAGCTATTTGGTTTATGGATTCTTAGAAGCGGAACACAGACATACGGTGTCTAAATTACTAGATTCAGAACTATCTAGTTTATAGCCATGTCTACGCTGGACAATTAACTTGTAATGTGCACTTGCAGGTCCTATAACACAATTATATAAAACATTAATCCACACAAAGAACTCCTACCAACTGAGGGCAAATGACCACAACAACCTATGCTCTAGTTGCTCTAAGAAAGATTTATCAGCACATCATCCACCGTTAAGTCCATTTCCCACTAGTGCAACGTGAACTTAAGCAACAAGCACAGCAGCTGAAACAAATCAAATAATTCATTCACCACAATCTTGAAGTTATTAGAATGCTAATGTCCATCACTCAGTGCACCAATAAATTCTTAAGGGGCCTCTTTAGGTTTCTGTAAGTAACATGTGTGGGGACAAGATTTCTACAGCTTCATCTGTAAAGTTCAGGTACACGGTACACCACAATTTAGGGCATTTTTACACACTCCAGTTTTCTCCTGGACTTCAAAGTTCAGGTTCTGCAAATTCTCTATCACATGCACATGGACGGAGGGGCCTTTATACACTCACACACACCCTCCCAGGAGTCGCCCTGGCGCCATTATAAACAACAGCGCTGGGCGACTCCCACATGTTTTGAGAAACAGACTTATAAGTTCCCAATATCAAGAGGACTTGCAAGTCAGGGTCTCAAAACATGAGAGTCACCCAGCACCACTGTTTACAATGGCACCTGGGTGACTTCCGGGAAGGGGGCGGGGGTGAAGTGGGCGGGAAGTGCTATACATTTTGTTTAAACCCTATCTCCTCAGATTTAACAAAGGCAGTGGCAATTTTGCGAACTTAGCTATGCAGGCAAGGCGGAGACGGGCGGGGGGTAGTGATAGGATGTAGGATATGAAAGAGTATTGCTTAGTCTTATATATGCAGAGGGCAACTTCTGGGGTGTGTGGCCCCAATTTTGATGATTGGGATAATTAGTTATCTCCAGGGGTAAAGTGCTGCCGACATAAGCCCCAAGAAGGGTAAGGCCAATTTTTATTTGTATTTGACCATTATCAGGGGGTCACCCATTTTTATTGTTCTGTTTCATTGTTATGTTATATTTTAGTATTAGCCCAGTATTTTGGGCTAAGTTAGATATTAGATTGCATGTATGTACCATTGTAGAATTGAATTGTTGATGACCATTGGTCAAACAATAAAGACGATGGACCATTATCAGGGGTCAAGAGTTGCCATCTCAAGCCCCGAGAAGGGCAAGGCCAGTTCCATTTATTTGTCATCTACAGCGACAATCCGACACCCCGCCACCTGGGGAAGGAACACGGTCCAGTCCGGGGGGGGGCCAAACCCCCAGGTCACGCAAGCACCCAAGGGGGGGGTGCAGTCAGTGCCAGGGCCCGTGGGAGCGGACCGGTAGCTGCACACGGGCGGGCCGAGAGGCCACACAGAGCGCCGCACCCAGCCACCGGCAAGGGCAACCGGGGGGGGGGCAGAGGGGCCCCAGGGCCATGGGCTGGGGCAGCAGCGCCCCACGAAGCAGGCGGGAGCACACCGAGGCGGTGACACCAGGGCGGGAGCAGGCAGCGGGGACCGGGGGCCCCCCCAGACCGGGGCGGGAGCCCTCACAGGGGCACGACACCGGGGGGGCTGGGAGGAGCAGCAGGTGTCACAGGCTGCCGCTGGGGGCCCGGTGAACCAGGTGGGGCCAGTGCAGCAGGCCCCGGCGGTACCCCTGAAAGGACATGTAGTGGGCGATCAGGTAGTAGGCCTCGAAGGGATCAGGCATGGTGAGAGCCAGCTGGACGTCCACACGGGCCCACACCCCCAACAGGGCCGACATCTCCACCACGGAAGGCTCCGGCACACAGCAGACAGCAGAAGGGAGCCACGGAAGATGTCCCAGC
>QEPC01011684.1:2230673-2259302 GCA_003113815.1 Sphenodon punctatus
TCTAACATTCATGAAGATGCGAGGTCTCAAGTGCACGTACTTGGCTTGGTTACGATGAGAATGACAGCAGGCAGGTCCATGTGGCAAGGATAAGGGTAAACAGACCCTAGGTATAGGAAATAGTGGCTCAGCAGGATAAAGAGTCAGACGGAGCAGAGCGAAAGAGGTGAGTTTTAAGGAGAGATTTGAAGGTATGAAGGGAAGGTATGAAGGGAGAGGTTGTGAGAATGTTGGGAGCCATCTCGAAGAACCTTCTTTACAAGGTAACAACCTTCTGATCGCGCACATGGGGAGGAGTTGTTTGTAAACAAATAGCTTTATCTCCAAGTCCCTTCTGTGTTCCCCGCTGCTGCTGCTGCTGCTCCTGCAGCAGAGGCAGAGGCAGGTGAGGGATGGGGACCAGAGCCAAGGACCCCGCCCCGCACCACCCATGTGGCTGAGAGCGCAGTGCAGGCAGCTGGGGCTGTCGGCTGATTGATGGAGGGGCAGGGCCAGCCCCTGGGATCGCTCTGATGCGCTCCGCTCCGCCTCCACTGCACCCCTGGGTGGAGGTAAGTGGGGGTGCGTGGGTCACGGAAACGCATGCCCGCCCGCCCCCACTTTTATACTGAGTGGACCTGCATGGTAGCATCTCGTGTATGAATGCCCAAACCTTTCCAAAAGTTAGAAGTCCATGCTAATTGCATGAGGCCTTCGGAGGGGAGGGTGGGATTGTATTTTTAAAAACACTGTTTTAATGAATTTTGTGTGTTTTTATGCTGTAAGCCGCCCCGAGATGCCATAGGCATGAGGGGGTGGCTAACAAATAAATATTTATTAAATATTAAATAAACAAACAAATATTTATATATAAATAAATAAATAAATAAATAAATATTCTAATGAACAGGGCACCTCAATTTAACACCAATTCCTGTTGCAAAGTAATCGCTCCATTTTAATTGTGGTGCCAGAAATAGCACCAACCTTAACTACAAGGATTTTTTTAAAATAGTTCTACCTTAATTATTTATGACCAAGTAGCCAAGAGCATCTTAAGCAGCAGTTAGGTTTGTTTAGTTGCATAAATGTTAGTTGAATTATGGGAAATTTCAATTAAAACCATAAGAGGTTACTGATTTTAAATGTTAGCAGCCAAGTCCTCAAGAATAAAGACTAATAGCAATGAAGTTTTTAAAAAGGTATCTTATCAAAGGATTAGCACAAATACAGCCAACTCGTTGAATATGCAAATTGTGTTTTGCAAGAGGTTCTCAGAGTCTGGATTATATCAGTCACACAACAGAGCATGAACACCAATACAATAAACAAGAATAAAAATATTAAACTTCATTTCCGTGTATGCGTGTGTGTGTGAGCAAGTATGTACGGTGGGGAGGGGGTTTCTAAGTTGTACTGAAGGAGTTATTTCCTTAAATGGCTTGAAAGAACTGAGGTTTAACTTTCAGCTCCACTTTTAAAGACTGGAAATTCCTGGCATTTCCAGTTATATCATATATTGCTTGGTGCTGCGATACCATGCCGATGCTATTAAATACCAGCTATGTTTTAGTGTTCAGAGAGCTTGGCCTGAACGTCTTGGAGAAGGAGGACTTCTTTCTATGGAGCAGGTAAGCGCATGGTCAGAAGAGCGCAGGTTTCCCTATGAACTTTCTACTGTGACCCCATTTCAGACTTAAATATAACCTTATAACCCCCCAAAACAAAGGGTGTTTTCAGACGAGATGCTACCCCACATGGCCACCCATGAGTCACAGATCTGACCACCCTGGTTGAAGGTGGAGCAGCTGGATGTGCGCTCCTGCATGCCACAGAGCACCCACTCTCAGAGCCATGCCGTAAAAGGAGGAGTGAGCTGTGCGGGCAAGTCAAATATGTAGCAACTACCTCCATGGCCACAGTAGCCACGCTGGGAGCTGCTTGCTTCTTTCACTCCCCACACCCTCCACACGTATGGATGCTCCATGGAAGACCCACATGGCAGCCACGGGCCTCCACCTCCCTGCCCTGTCGACTTGCTCATCTGAACACACTCAAAGACATGCAAGGTATATCAAATATCAATCAGAATCATGACTCCGGCTGCAGATGGCATGACCTCAAGTGGGGTCATAACCCACAGATTTGGAATCTCTGCCTTAGGTCAATATTCCTTGCCCTAGACCTTGAGGAACCACCCTTGGAGTGGAGACCTTACTTTACTTTTTTAGGTCCTTCTGTTACAACTGCCAACAACATTCCCAGCTAATGCCAGATGTGGCAGTCTGATACAAACATGTACACAAAAAGAAAAAAGACTGAATCCATCAAGGTCAGCAATAATGCTAATTTCATCCAACATTATTTTTAAACTATGGCCTTTTTTATACAGGCCCCGGGTGGGGGGTGCGGCAGCATGGGCGGTGGGGGGGGGGGGGGGGGGGNGGGGGGGGGGGGGGGGGGGGGGGGGAGGGCAGTGCACATGGGCGCACACCTATCCCTCCGCATCCCCACTCACGAAGCAATCGCCGTTTTGGCCAATTGCTCCACGAGTGGGTTATGGGTGGAGGGGTGTGTGCATGTTTCATGGAAGGACAGACACACGCACACCTACCCGCCGTGGGATTTACTTGGGCAGCGAGTGCGCCTGTCTCATGTAAAGAAAGGCCACAAATAAAAAAATATAGGTACATGATTAAGTTGGCAGGCAACATTTTATTTATTTATTAGATTTATACCCCGCCCCTCCTGCTAAAGCAGCCCGCTAAAGCAACATTTTAGTTTCCTCGTGATGTTAAATATGCTATCAGCCTAGCTGATGATAGCCATCATTCCAGACCATTGATCCAGCTACCTTTCAACATTCTTGTGAGATGGTATGGGACCACGAGCACGTCAGAGAATGTTTCATATCAATTGGACTCCCCTGCTTGCTCACAAAAACAAGCAGAGCACAATAATATGGCTGTTGGATCTGTTGTTGGTAAGTCAAGGAGCTACTAATCGGTTTGTTTTTTAATTTTATTTTTATTATTTTTCTATAAATATATGAACACATGGCCACACATGCAAGTGTTGCACAACACTGCAGTTTAATCTGGAATTTTAAGCACAGATATCTATTCTTGTTTTGGTGCACTGCCACTCTTATCCTCCCTCTCCTTCCGATGTTGCAGGAATTTTCAAAACTACATTTTTGGCCTCATTAAAAAGGGTACTGCTACAGTAGTAACAATTAACGGCATTTTGACGCTAACTTTGAACAACAAAACAGGGCTTTACACCCATTCCAGCTAAACATCATCAACACAGTAACCACTTTAAACTGCAGACTGACCAAGCGCAATGGGCCAAATTTAGAAGTCTACATTGGTGTGACTTGCACCTCTTCCAGTTCCACAATTCGCAAACTACCCCAAAAATCATTGAATGTGGCTCATTCTATCATGATGTACTTTGCCATTCATTTTCAGAAACAGCAGCTACATTGTGGCTGATTTAATTACTTAGCTTATTTAAGCAAACGTAATAAAGCTTTTAGGTTCAGCAAACCTGATTTGTATTGCTGTTCTATTGTAAATCAGTCTAGGGTTCAAAAGGACCGCTAGTAGTAGTTTTTTTGTTTCACATGTTCCAACTACTCTTACTTGACTTTTCATTTCTATAAGTGAAAAGGTTGCATAATTTGCTAAACCTGCTAAACTGGATTGCTCCAGAGGGTGGGGGAGGAGAATTTGTCCAACTGTGCTCCTACCATTTTACCTAAAATTACACTCTGCAGTGTACTGTAACATGCAGCCCTCGCATCTCTTCAGAGCTAGGTTTAATCACAGAAATAAACAGATCTTAAAAATAAAAATGTTTCAAGTTTTCAAACAACCTGCTAAACTAAAAGGTTACGGAAGGGTGGGATGGGATGCTTTTGGGCCAAAACTAACTGTAAATAGGTGATTAACCTGGAGACATCCAAGGACTTGTTCGGCTGAGACTCAAACAAAGGAACAGGGGATTAATGTTTAATTCATACCAACAGGTTATTTGCTTAGAGTGATTAAACCTGAGAAAACCTCCACAAATGCATGTTTAAACATACCACACTTACATAATCTGGCACATTTCCCACCCTGTTTCAACATTAGTAAACTTTCTTTTAACATTTCAAACTTTTAAAAAACAAAGTAAGAATAAGTATTCCAGATATGACAGAAACTAAGGCCACTTTCACATATTACCTGAGGCAGGGAAACTTCTGTGATGGCAATCGCAGCTCAATTCTCATGGGAATCAGCAAACGTAGGAATGCACTTTTTATCCCGCAAGAACACCCGTCATTGTAAAAGCTACATTGGGGGACCTGGTCAGGCATGAGTGTTAAAGTGGAATAGCACATTCCTACGTGTGCTAATTCCTGTGAGAATAGAGGAATAGTGAGATTGCCATCACAGATGTTTCCCCGCCTCTCACGTAATGTGTGAAAGTGGCCGAAAGCCTTTCCTTTACCTAACTAAAAATTATCGTTATGTAACTAAACCCTCCATGCTGCCCTCAGTTTTTTTATTTACCACAAAGACCCAAACATGTGGGAATGTGTTAGAAAAAAACATTGGCAGCCTGCATTTTATGGTCAAACTATAATCAAAAACAGCCTTGCTACATACCAGTTTGAGAGAGAGAGAATTCTCTCTTCTCTGGTTTGAAAGAAATTGCACAGGTTAAAATAAGCAGGTACACAGAAAATGGCCACAATAAACAAACCACTTACCAACAAGTAGTTCCCACTAAAGTCAATGATAATATTTGCATATAAGGGGTTTCATGACTGTGGCTTTTGCCATCTAACTGGGTTTGTCCATGATTTCCTACTAGTAAGGTATATCAGTTAACTTTGTTTCCATATCATCTTCCGAGCAGCAGCTGGAAGGGTGGAGAACAGCTGGCCTGCAGGTCAAATCTGACCCATGGCTGCTTTTAATTGCCCCCCTTCCAGTTCTTGGATCTGGCCAACCACTAAAAGAGTGAGCTCGAAAAAAGCAGAAGTGAGGACATGCATTCAAGCATGTAGAATGGGTTTACGCAGGGCTGGCACTACCATATACATAACACAGGCAGCTGTCTAGGTCAGCAAGTTGGAGGAGGCAGAAAAAACTGCAGCCAACCCACTGCAAGTAAGCCCGCTCTCACCACAAGCAAGCTCTGTAGCTGGATCGGGGACAGGAGAAACGGGGGCAGGAGTCAGGGCCACCTAGGGCAGCAAAAATCCTTGTGCCACTCCTAGATTCATGGCATAAATCCATGATCTGAACCAGATTCCCCTGCTGAACACACACACACACACACACACCCCTTACGTGCTTCTACACCCAACTCCTATGTGGCCCACTGAGCTATTACTAATTTTCAAAGAAGCAGTTTCTAAATCAGCGGCAGTAATAATTCCACTCTATTCAGCACCGGTAAGACATCAGCTTGAGTACTGTGTCCAGTTTTGGGTGGCAAGAAGCACACTGACAAACTGGAGTGGGTTCAGAGGAGGGCAACAAAGATGATAAAGGGTTTAAAAAGCAAGTCTTATGAGAAAAGGTTGAAGGAATTAGGTATTGTTTATCCTAGCAAAATAGCTGAAGAGCTGCAACAAAGACGATGGCAAATTCTTCATTTCTACTGAGGGCAGGGCTAGAAATAACGGTCTCCAATGACAGAATGTGGAATTCAGTTAAATATCATGGGGGGGAAATGTCCTAACAGTAACACTGCTTTTAAACGAGGGCGCGCTGAAGCGCCTCCCAAACGCCGCATTAAAGCAAAGCCGCCGGAAGTGACATTCTCCCCGTTGCCGCCGGCGGCGGCGGCTGGAGACACAGGGCTTTGCAGCGGCGCGTTCTTAAGAGTTCAATTATCTGGCTTAAGAACGCGCCGCTCCAAAGCCCCGTGTCTCCAGCCGCCGCCGCCACCGGCAACGGGGAGAACGTCACTTCCGGCGGCTTTGCTTTAATGCGGCGTTGAGGAGGCGCTTCAGCGCTCCTTGTTTAAAAGCAGCCTAAGAGCTGTGCGGCAATAGAACAAGTTGCCTGAGGAGATTGCAGGCCCTCCATCGCTGGATGTTTCCAAATTTGGGGATTTTGTACCTGTTCTGTAGTGATCTTGCATCCTAGCAGGGGGTTGGACTAGGTAACACTTTGGGTCCCTTTCAATTCTATGAAGTGGCTTGTTGGAGGGAAAAGGCTCCCCACTCCTGTACTTACAGAATCTTGGTGAAGGACCAATGTTAACAGAAAGCTTGGCAATTTTCAGCAGAACATGAAAATTCAGATGTAGCTGAACAACATGTCATCTGTTCATTAATACCTTCTTCCACTACTTTTTTTTCCTTCTCCAGCTAAGGCTTCTGAAACCGTGAGCATCAACTGAATTTAGAAATGTATCAAAAATACATCATAAAGCTAAGAACATGACTCTGTATATCTCCTACTTTGCTTATTTAGATAGATATTTTATTTACTATTTTCCACAATAAAAATGTGTCAGTTGCTTATTTATTACTGTACTGATACAAGTCAGGACCACAAGTGCTGTCTATCAAACAGGTTGGTCATCGGTTTTTTTTGGGTTCTAAACAGAAATGACCCAACAACAAAGAAAAAACAGTTTTTATGGAAGAGAAGAAGATAGGAATAGTGACATTTTAAAGTATTATAACCCAATCCAGTCATTCATTTTCAGCTATAAATGTTGCCCTCTAGGATAGAGCAAAGACACCTTTTGGAGACAGTGTTGCTGTTGGAAAACAGAATAGCATTTATTAATGCAACTAGTTTTTCTCCCTTTTTATGAAGAAGCCAAAGTTACTTTTGCCATGGAAATATTGGTTGGAAATGTACACAAGTCTCTCCCATACAGTACTGCTATTAAAATGTCCCAAATTCTTCCATGCATGCAAAAAGATTTTGCTGCTCTTCGTTTACACATTGAATGTCATGTTTCCCACTGACAGTTTAGTCTCTCTAAAAATCTTTAAACCAAAACACGAAATGGTGATTTTTTATTTTATTTAATTTATTTATATTTATTGGCCGCCCCCTCATGCCTACGGCATCTCAGGGAGGCTCACAATAGTTAAAACATTAAAAAAAAACAATAAGAATAATTAAAACTACCCCCCCCCAAAATGTTCCCCTCCTTACCCTCCCCTCTCCTCCAACCCCCGCCCCCTGCCCCACCCTCCCCTCCAAAGGCCTGGGCGAACAGCCAAGTTTTACAGACACATCAAAAGGCCAACAGGCCCGGGGCCAGGCGAGCTTCCTCCGGAAGGGAATTCCATAACCGCAGCCCGGCCACCGAGAACGCCCTCTCCATTGTGGCCCCCCGTCTTACACAGGGGACCTCCAGAAAGGCACCCCAGTGGACTGAAGGGATCGCTCTGAGGCGCGGAGGGAGAGGCGGTCCCCGAAATATGAGGGGCCTGGACCGTGCAGGGCTTTGTAAATCAATACCAACACCTTGAATCTGGCTCAGTACATTATAGGCAGCCAGTGCAGAGCACGGAGCACCGGTGTTATGTGCACACGCCGCCCCATCCCCGTCAGGAGACGGGCCGCCACATTCTGCACTAGCTGCAGCCTCCAAACCAGAAACAAGGGAAGCCCCACGTAGAGGGCGTTGCAGTAGTCTAGCCTCGAGGTGATAAAGGCATGGATGAGAGTGGCAAGATCAGGCCCGGAGAGGTAGGGTCGAAGCCTCCGGACCAGATACAGCTGGTGAAAGGAAGCTTTAGCCACCGCCTCCACCTGCCGATCGGGAGGCCCGAATTCGAAACCACCCCCAGACTCCAAACCTGAAGAGCAACAGGTGAGCGAACCCCCCCCATCAGGGGGGCCAGCACCTCCCCCGCCCTTCCCACCGCCATCACCTCTGTCTTATCGGGACTGAGCTTCAGTCTGCTCTGCCGCAGCCAATCCGCCACGGCCTCCAAACATTGGGACAGTAACGAGACAGCAGGACCTGGGTCAGTTGAAAACAAGAGGTACAGCTGAGTATCATCAGCATATTGGTGACATCGCACCCCGGACCCTCTCATGATCTCCCCCAAGGGCTGCATATACACATTAAACAACAGTGGAGACAGAATGGAACCCTGCGGATGTTTCAGCCCCCAGTACCACCCGCTGGCTTCTACCCGAGAGGAATGAGCAGAACCATCCAAGGACAGTCCAGTCCAGACCCCCTCCAAGTCTCACAGCTGTCTCAACAGCAGCCCATGGTTCACGGTATCAAAAGCGGCCGAGAGATCTAGAAGGATCAAAAAGGTCGAACATCCTGCGTCCATCTTCCGGCGGAGTTCATCCACCAAGGCCACCAATGCCGTCTCAGTACCATAGCCGGGGCGGAACCCAGATTGAAAAGGGTCAAGGAAACCGATGCTGTCCAAATGCGCCTGGAGCTGCAGCGCCACTGCCCGTTCAATAACCTTCCCTAAAAAGGGAAGATTAGAGACAGGGCGGTAGCTGGCGAGTGCGTCCACATCCAAAGATGGCTTCTTCAGCAGGGGGCCCACCACAACCTCCTTGAGACTGGGTGACAACCTCCCCTGCTGAAGGAACGCATTCACTACCCTCGCCAGCACCGTCCCCAAGGTCTCCCAGGAGGCTTTCACCAACCAGGACTGGCACGGATCTAATTCACAACTTGTGGCTCTAACAGACCCCAGGACATTCACCGCATCGGCCGGCGACACTTCCTGAAACTCATCCCAGAAAGATCGACCAGACAGGGCCTCCATAACCTCGTGCCCCTCACTTACTGCTTCCAATCCAGTGTAAAAGTTTCTCTGGATCTGAGCGATCTTGTCTGTGAAGTAGGTGACAAACTCCTCACAGCAAGCCTGGGACAAGTCCCCGTCCAGGCGGAGGGAGGTCGGACTGACCAGCCCCCGCACCACCCGGAACAGCTCCGCTGGACGCGACTTCACAGACGTTACGAGGGCAGCAAAGAACTCCTTCTTTGCCATCCTCACAGCCTCAACATAGGACCACAAGTGGGCCCTATGGAGAAGTCAATCAGATTCAGAGTAAGTCCAACGCCAGCATTGCTCTAGTCTCCTACCTACCTGTTTTATACACCGCAGCCCCCCAGTAAACCAAGGAGCCCTGCGGTGACGAGACGGAGGCAGTAGACGTCTCGGAGCCACCCTGTCAATGGCTTCCCCCAGCAAGATGTTCCAGTGCTGTACCAGCTCATCGACCGAGTGATGGGAAGAAGGAAAAAAAAACCAGGTAATTGAGACTACAAGCCTCTTCCAATTCCAAGTGCCAGACATCAACAGCCGCCTGATTCAGAGGTACTGGACACTGCAGTCTCCACTGATAGCAACTGTTTTTGCAGCTGCACAGCAGATTTGAAAGGCAAACCATAAACCTGGGTCTAACATTGAAGATATTTACCAAAAAATAAAACAATCCTACCAAACTGGTGAGGAATTCGTTAACAAGACAGCAGCAACTTTTTTAAAAGTCACCATGTTAGTTAAACCAAAAACAATGGCAAGAGACAAAGAGACAAAGGTGGTGATGGGGTGGGAAAGGTCTGACAGTTTGGGACAATTTTTTTTTTAAAAGCAATAGTGTGCCATACTCTCTATCCATAGCTTCAGAGAGATGGCCTTGTTCAAATTTTAAAATCCATTTAAAATTCAGATTTTAAAACTGTGTACCGTTTCTACTGAACTTCAGTCTTCAACAAAAAGCTGAGAGGAAGTATTAGGATATCAATGTGAGACCCTGTTCCAAAGGCTCTCTCCATTAGTAGATGAACAAAAGGTGAAAGTCAGTGGTTCAAATCCATCTTATATGAAGGAGTGTATGTGTGCATGTACTGATTTCTTTTTAAGCTTGCTTGTTTAACATTTTATAAAAACAAAAACAAAAAACACAGGATCAAGACCTTCCTCCTCTGTCCCCTTTCCCTCTTATTATTATTTATCATTTCTATGGCACTTGCAGTATTCAAAGTGCTTTATAATCTTCATCCTCATATCAACCCTGTGAGGTAGGTCATTATTTAGTGACTTGTCCAAAGTCAGCCAGTGAAGTTATGGCTAAGATGCTATCTGAACCCTGGTTTCCAGGTTAAAGTCCAACACCTTATCCACCAGGCTACAGTGGCCCTAAGGTTGGACTCTTCATACTCCAGTGGTTCCTTGCATAACTGACAGTTTAGAAAAAAAGTGAAAAGGAACCTTTAGAAGTAGAGAAATGGGCAATGGAGGCTGGAATCTTTGCAGAGCAAGGGGACAGCTTATTTATTGACAAAGTACAATGGGACTGGTACCAGCAGAGACTGAATTTCCCTTCAACAGCATCTGTACCAACAACAGGGCTGGCCTCAGGCTACACAGGAGTGTTCTTTCCACCTACTAGCGTGTGGAAGGAGGGGGGCAAAATGAAAGCAAAGGTTAGAAAGCCAGGCAATGTAGCACAGCAGAGCCTTGTTATTGTAACTTGTCGAGGGAAGAAGCTTGAAATACATGCCAAAGGTTGAAGCCACTGAAGAAATTCAGATGAGGGGTGGCAATAAGTGTCAAGAAGTCTTTGTTGGAAGACTCAAGTTATCCGCACTATAAATGCACTTAAAGGGGCAAGGAGGTATCAGCAAAGGGCAGTTGTGGCAGTGAAGGAGAAAAGGGTCCAGACTGAACCTTTTAGCAGTGTTCACTGAAAGAGGAAACACAGGAGGGAAGGGCTTAGTGACAAGAAAAACAAAGATGGAAATGGAAGCAGTGGTCAAACAAACAAGTCCTTGGATGTCTTCAGGTTAATCACCTATTTACAGTTTGTTTTGGCTCGAAAGCATCACATTCCATCCCTCAGTAACCTATAACTTTAGCACGTTGTTTGAAAACTTGAAACATTTTTATTTTTAAGATCTGTTTATTTCTGTGATTAAACCTAGTTCTGAAGAGATGCGAGGACTACACGTACAGTACACAATGGATATGATCAGCTACAGAAGGGGTACAGGATATGCAGCAGGGTCAGGTGGGTGCCTGACCCTGGCCCTTTAAGAGGGGTTAGTGCCACCCTGGAGAGCATAGCCACTGAGGTGGCACAGGATGGCATCTTGAAGTGCCTCATCTGGGTTTAATTTATGCCAGGGCTCAGCTCCTGCACCTCTTCCAAATCCTGTCACTGCTGCTGTTCTGCAAGATGTCACCCATGGGCAGATAAAGTTTGATAGAGGACAGGGCTGAGGGGCTGATGCTGCCACTGATCAGTTATTTGGGGTAAAATACCCTCACTGCTGCTGAACAGCTAATCCTGGCAACAGCAACATCCTTCCCACAACGTATCTGTTGTGAGCCGACCCAGGATGCCGTGGGCATGAGGGGCAGCCAATAAATGCATAGAAATAAATAAATAAAACTCACCTACCCACAAAAGAATGTCACAGCCCCTTCCCAGACAAAGTCTGTTTTTAGAGGAGACGAAACCCCACATCCAACCATCCCACATGCATCCACATGCCCATCTAAAGTTGGCATGGGGGGGTGCTACCATGATCCACACACTGCACACTCATGGAGCATTTAGGGGGGGGGGGCGGAAATCCAGGATGCATCGCGCAGGGGCATGCAAAGACATCAGTCCCCCAACCATGCCTGTTTTAAAATGGCCACTGTTGGTGCTGTGGGTGGGGAGAATGTTATTTCTGCCACTTATCAACTGTTTAGCAATGAGGGTTTTGTCACCAAACAGATGATCAGGGACAGCACCAGCCCCATCAAACTTTGCTCTTGCCCTGAACAAGGGTTCACAGAACAGGGATAGGAGGGCAGCTCCACACTCCCCTCTGGATAGAACATACCCCCACATGTGCAAACACATTTCCATCATCAAGGGGTGAAAATTCTGGAGCTCAAGTCTGCACCTTTAAAAAAAAAAAAAAAAAAAAAAAAAAAACACAACAAATTAAGTACAGCTGCCAAGACTCTGCACTGAACCTTAACAGGCAACAAGTTGCCCTGGCACCAGTTCCACATGCTGCACTGGCTGGCTGTGGACCAAAACCCTAGGGCCACTGCATCATTTTTTTTTTCTTGAGAAGCCACCCTGGGTCTAGTATGTAGACAGACCTGTGTGTATGTGAACACCCAGATGCAGGTTTTCCCATGTCTAATGTAACATAGGATATCAGCCTGGAGGTTAGGACTTCACTCCAAATGTGTACAAATACCACCAAAAATCAATGGGAATTATGTCAATGACTTCAATGGGCCCAAAATTTCACCTTTGGTGTGACTGACCATAAAAATGTAAGCAAGTCCTGAAAAACTGGCCACCCTTAGTAATATTTGGGAATATCATTTTATCATACCTGACATTTAGGCTGTTTTGTAAATAAGAAAAAAAATGAACATAAGATCACCTAAGCTTGGAGGATAAATGGCTCTACTTTTCTGCTGCCTATTCATGTCAGAACCCTTTAAAAACTGCAGCTTTAAAAACACACAAAGAAATAAAGGGGGAACAAGTAAGGGTCACTTCCTCTACTTTTAAGCAATGTATAGCTATGAGAGCAGGTGATTACGAAAGACCAGTAGTCCCCTATGCCCTGAAGAATGGGAAAGTAATGATATGGGAAATAAAGGCTGGCTAACATTTTACCGAGGATATCAAGTGGAGAACAATCCAGAGCCCATTTTTCACCTCTAAACTTAAAGCTCAGTTTTAAACAACAAAAGGTATAGCCCCCCTCTCTCGCTTCTTAGCCTTGACAATCTCGCACAGCGTGCCTGGCTTCCACCCTTTGGAGCCGCCCGCCCGCCACTCGGAGAGTCTGAAGCCAAAAACAAAGCAGCCCGGGGGAAATAAATGGTTGCGCAACGATCTTGTTCCCGGCCTCCAGAGCTCAAGGCCTCTCACGCTACAGAGCGCAGGGGGCCCTTTTAGGGGATCCCTGACTGACAACTGTCAATTGCCTCTGGATCCCAAGGGGAGGTACGCTAACATTTTCTGTCCAAGCAAGGGATAAGTACTACAGGTCCTTAAACTCTGGCGTGTTGCCATCTCCATTTCAGTTTCAAGGCGTTCACAGTTTTGACTGGGAACATGCAGATTGACCGCCACAGACGGCGCTCTAGAAGCTCTCTCTTACTGGCACCAAAGATCTTGAACGGTTGCAGGGAAAGAAGTTATGTAGTTGGGGGCCGCAATCCACAAACCAGCTCCATGGAGCAAGATAGTTTGTGGATCGCGGCCAAGATGTCCAACGTTGCCATAATATCACATCATTTTGGTATGGGCTTCATGCAGAAATAGAAGTCGGGCCCTATCAAGCAAACCTTACAACACTTGCGCTGGGGCTAGTCCAGCTAGCTGGGTGCTGTTGGGGCAGGACGAAAAGGAGGCTCTCTTTGCCAGGAATGAACGGGGTGAACACCCGTATGTATGTCCCATGTTCTTCATCTGTAGGCCCTGAATCATCATCTCCCTCTACAGCATCAGACACGAGTACTCAGCTGCATGCTAGCTACTACCCCCTGCCCGACAAAAGAGTTTTCACAAAGTCCACATCAACCGAGTAGCCTCCTTGCTAGCTGGATGGCAAGCGGTGGAGGCTGGGTCAGAAGCACAGCAGAGGAATAGAAACCAAGCGTTTTCTTATTGCATCCAAGAGGGTTTGGGTAACGCACACGCAGCAGCAAAGCAGTTTTGGAGAATGGCAGAGATGATGCCCAAACCAAAATCCCAGCTCTCCCTGTGCTGAGGGAGGCCAGTGACCAGCTCCCACAAGCGCCACCCCGGCTCCTTTAGGCCCATAAGACCAGGGAGGAAGTTTCTCCATCCGTAAAACGGTCTGACTAAGTGGCAATGCAGGTTACCATCCCCATCCCCTCCCCTCCCCCCCGTTTGAGCATCCTGCCATGCCAAACTCCCTCTCGCCGGTCTCCAACCGGGGGCGGCAGGGCCGCAGAGGATCTCTGCTCCCGCAAAGGGCACCGTATTGTCCCCATCCCTCCCGAGGCCTGGGGGCGCCAGACTGCCCGGCCCCCTTCTCACGGCCGGTGACTCAGCGCGAGGAAGCAGTCCAGGCCAAGCAAGGCCGAAGCGACGCGGACGCAGGTCCCATGAGTGGGGGGGTGGAGCCGCCTCTCCTGCTTCCAGGCTCCCTAGTGACCCGAGGGGGAGCACGGGCAGGACACGGCCGCACCGTCGGCTGAGGGGCTCTCCGACCCGGCTCTCACCTGAGGCACTGGCGGCACCTCGAACTCCATCATGTTGGATAAGGATTCCGGGACTGACTGACTCTACCTCCCTGGCTCTGCCCGCCGACACTGTTCGGGAACCGAGCCCGGCCGAGAAGCAGCCGCCTCCCCGCTCCGCCCCGCCTCTGCCCCAGCCACTCACGGGACTCCCGGAGGGCGGAGAGCCTGCCCGTTCCCCGGCACCAACGCCGCACGGAGCCGCGCAGAGGCGGCGAGATGGGCTGAGCTTGCTCTTTAGCCCCCCCGCTGTCCTCCTTCCGCCATGAAAGTCAATGGAAGTTTTGCTACGGACTTAAATGGGTGCCGGATTGCAGCCGCATACCGTTTGACTGTATATTAATCATTGCACGCTAGTATACAACAATTCCATAGGCACGGTCACAACTCTCCATGCCACAAACAACTCATCCTCTCATCATACCCCAACCCACATCCCTGCAACATACAGATCATCCCCGCAGCGCAGTGGTGGCTGGTGGGCTCTAAGGTGGGGCAGAGTTTCTCCTTGCGTTCCCCTCATTTTTGTCTTTAGACTGTAAGCCCGCTGCAACAACAACTGTAAAGCACCAGCCAGGTACACTACTGGTGGTATTATATAACCGTCCAATATTAATATGCAATTAATAAAAAATCCACACTGAACACAGATCCTGGACTCAAAGCAAGGGTTTATTAAACTGGAACCAAACAACCTAAACCACAACCAAAGACACCCACACATCACAAATTAGCCAAGAACTCAAGGAGCAAGCTGTTATCCTCCCAGCTCCTTTGCCTCGCTATCCAAACTGTAAAGGAACCATTTTAAAATGCAGGGGAAATTCAAGCAAAAAACCCATTCCATCCAAGTCCCCAGGTCCCCACACCCAGAAAGCAGACAATTAGGGTGGAAATTAGCAAAGGGACCATTTTAAACAAGAGTAGCCATGGCCAATGGGCCCACAAAATGACATTTGGAGACAACAGTCTTAATAGTCAGTGAGATAATCACTGGCCACCTTAGGCCGAAACCCCCTTCCAGTTCCCACCCACCTGTTTGGGGAGCGAGTACAGGCCTGTGTAATTTTGCTTAGTTTTAACATGCTCATGAAGAGTACTCTGTGAAGTCCTTAGAAGAGTACTTACTAGTCCCTTGCACATGTACAGGATCGGACTCATAGTCGGCATGCAGTCTTTTAGATCTTATGCTTGGGAGTAGAGGGTGGGGTTTCATTAGCAAATCCTTTGGGTCAGAGAAAAAAATTGACTTTTGGAAAACAACTGGTATGGTCACCACCCATTGGAGCACTGTGTAATCACTGCTCATTCACTTTGATGGGAGAGCTTGCATGAGCAAATGATGTAGGTCTGAGTAAGGTTTTACTGGATTTGAGGATTCAATCCTCCATCCACTAAAGTCAATAACTCTGCTCCCATTGACTTTAATGGATGGAAGATTAATACTTATCTCTATTTGTGTTTGGGGCATTCTTCGATGTAAATATGTCTACATGCAATAGTAAGATTTCTCTGAGGTTACTCTAATGGGTTTTGATTTTTCTGGTTATTTTTGATAAGCTTAGAGGAGAAGGGATGGAAATAACAAGTAATGAAAGAATACCTGGCTTTCTTAAGCCCTGTAGTGCAGTAAGCATCAGACAGGAATTCCCTCAGATTTGGGTATACTTTGTCTCAAAGAAATTCCTTTTACTTAATTTGAGAAAACTACAGCAAGACACGTGCAGATAGTGAGCTTCACTGCACGATGTAAAGCAGATGCCACATCTGAACAGCTGTGATGTGTTAGCAATCTAACGTGGAGTCAAAATAAAACCCACTGCAAGGGGTTCCAGTCTGAAAAGGAAAATATTCACACTTTTGCCTATGGCTAATATTCCCTATTATTGTATGTGGATATACAGGAAATATATAGGAATTATTAATCCTAGTTGTTTAGGAACTAGCAACTGGATGGTGTTGAGCAGTGAAGAGATGATCTCTCTGCCCTGAGTGACTTGTATCTACTCTGTCAAAGTTCAAGGAGTTTAGCAGCATAGAGAAAAAGGTGCCCCAGTGGTGAAACAAAACATGAGATTTGTTTTCCACTGACTTTTGTTTAGATTATTTTTAATGGGGATAGGCATGCATGTTACAGAAGGCTGCAATGCAGTGGGGAACCAGTATGGTCACCACCCATTGGATCACTGTGTAATCATCACTCATTCTCTTTGATGGGAGTGCTTGCATGAGCAAAGAATGTAGGTCTGAATAAAATTTTGCTGGATTTGAGGGTTCAGTCCTCCATCCACTAAAGTCCTGTGTCCTCCTGTAATCATACAGGACTACCGCACCACACAACCAGGCCTCATCCACATAAATTGTAGCTCCACTGGTCTGGCATAATGGAACTGTCCACACTAAAAGTAGCCTGCATAGGAGATGAAGTCTTCTAGGTTTCTGGAATGAACTCTTACAGTACAGGCACCAAGGACTATCACAAAACTCGCCATCTTTTATTCTAAATGCAAGGTGCACTTTCCCCTCGTTGCCTTTGCTAATATAAATTCAATGAAGGATATACTTGTGGGGAGGAGGGGAGATCCTACCAACACAGATGTTTTAATACTGGCCCCATGCCATGCAGTCTTCCCCTGAGAAAGAGAATGAATCACAAATGACAGTTCCTAGTCATGTTTCCTAAGGTACTACTGAAGAAAGTCAGAGAAGAACTGTGACAGACCCCACAGCCAGGACCCCCGAACCCCGGACAGTACCTGGGAAAGCCGAGAGGCTCCGGCAGCAGCGCTAGCGCTAGCGCAGAGCACAATGAACGTGGAGGCGCGGAGACTGGTGGCGGTGACGTCAGCAGGAGGCGATGGGCACAGAGCATGCCGCGGCCAGAACAGGAGGCCACCACTAGAAAAGCCGGAAGAGCGAGAGAGATGGGAGGAAGGACTGGAGGTGGCGGGAACTGCCACAGGGAACTACCTGCACTCTCCTGACTGGGGGTGGGAATTGTAGGAATGCCGTGCCGTAACGGGGCATCCACTGGAGGAGGAACTTGACCCTGGAAGCCAGGGAGGGGGAGGGTAGGCACAGGCTTTGGCCTGCGGAGGGTATCCCGTCAGGAGGACCAGGTGCGGGGATCCTCCAGAGAAAAAAGGGGTCTCCCTACCCCACCGGCCCCAAGTCTGGAAGCCGGTGGGGCACAAACCTAGGAGACCTGCCACAACTGGCATAGTTGGCAGGGTTGGCCTGAGGGAGCGGGAGGCCCGGGGCGCAGACCATACGGGTGCAGGGGGGTGAGGCGCGATGGATGCTGAGGTCATGTTAAAGTGACTAATGGAAGCCCATAAGGCGCAGATGGAGATGTAGCGGGGGTTTCTGCAACAATTTACTTCTGAGTTGACCAGCACCCAGGTGCGGAGCCAGGCTCAGTTGGCAGAACAAGTCTCTGCCCTAATGTCCCCGGTCATCAACGCCTTAACGGCCTGTGCCCCCGGGTCCGGGGAAGCCAAAGGGCCACAGGTCTGGCTTACTAAGATGTCACCCACTTATGACCCAGAAGCATTTTTGAATGTTTTTGAGCGGGTGGCTACCGTGGCGAAATGGCCCGAGGCCCAGTGGGCCATTCTGTTGGTCCCGTGTCTCTCAGGCCCGGCACAAGCCGTGTACAACAGACTGGAGGCCAAAGAAGTAGCCGATTTTGCTAAAATTAAAGAAGCTATTCTACGGGGGCTGGACATTTAAGAAGAAACTTATAGGAAGCGATTCTGGGGGGAGAAATATCCCCCAGGGGCCTCCCCTCAGGCCCAGCAACTGCGGACCCATTGTCTGAGATGACTAAAGCTGCAGAAACTGTCTGCCCATGAGATAGTCAAGCTCTTACTAACTGAACAATTTATTCAGATACTTCCCCCAGAGGGACCGGCATGGGTGGCTCACTGACCCACCTCCTTGGGGGAGGCAGTGCACCTAATGGAAAACTATGATGCCTTTGATGGAGCTATGGAGTATGGGGGCCAGGAGGGCATGAAAGGACCACACACCCCCACCCCCCCGGGATGAGAGAGGCCCCAAGCTGAAAGGCACTGCTCGGGAAGGGCATTTTGGGGGCCTGGGAAAAGGAGGTTTTCGGGAAGAAGGGCCCCGTGGGTTCATAGAAGGAGGTAATGGGGGAAATGAGAAAAAAAAACCTCTGGGGGAGCTAGGAGGGGGATCCAACCCCGGGCTACTGCTCGGGCCTCACCCTGGCCAGGAGACCGGAAAAAACCCAGGGACCTGGGTGTGCTATCAATGCGGCAAGCCAGGCCACTTTAAAAGGGATTGCCCCATGATGGACTGCATGTTTGCAGATGGTTGGTTGGGGGATGACACGATGGAAGCTCTGGGGAGGGGGAAACCCCTGGTTTTTGTGTGGATAGAGGGACGGGAGTATGGGGCCCTCATCGACGCTGGGTGTGGAAAAACCTTGGTCCAGGCGGGTATTCAAGGGGTACCACGGGCAAACCCCCCCCCCGGGTGGTACCCGGGTTGACCCACCCTGTCATCTGGATTGGGGAGCATTAGCTTCCCTGTAACTGAAACTCAAGGGGCACCTGGGGGATGACCTGCACATCGGGGCAACCGTACCCAAACAGGGAGGGCCAGACAACTACGCAGCTCCACCTGGGGAGATACCCTGGATGGTAAGGTCCTTTGATTTTATTCAAGCACAGCGTAGTGACCCCCTGTTACAAAATGCCTACGAGCAACTTGCCATGGTTAATGGGCATCCCAGGGACCCCGAGTGCCCCTTAGCCTACCCCCATTTTGAACTTATAGGGGACCGGCTGTATCGGGTAGACAAAGACCAGACCCGGGGGGAAGAGATGTGCCAGTTGTTGGTCCCGGGGGGTGTACAGCGAGACCTCCCTGTGTGGGTCACATGGGGGTAGAGAAAACTCTACAAAGGTTGACAGTCCGGTTCTACTGGCCCGGTATTAGGGAGGCGGTGCGACGGTACTGCACCTCCTGCCCTGAATGCCAGTTAACAACGAAGCAGAAGGTGGCCCCGGCCCCCTTGGTTCCACTTCCCCTGGTGGGGGTGCCCTTTGAAAGAGTGGGGCTGGATATAGTAGGACCCGTGGAGAGGTCAGCTGAGGGATATAGATACATCCCGGTGATGGTGGATTATGCTACCCGATATCCTGAAACGGTAGCCCTGAGGTCGATCAAGGCCCCAGTGGTAGCTCGTGAATTGCTGAAAATGTTCACCCGGACAGGGTTTCCCCAGGCTATATTGACAGATCAGGGGACGAACTTTATGGGGAGACTGATGCATCAGCTATGCCATCTCTTAAAGATTCGCCAGATACGAACATCAGTGTACCACCCCCAAAACGATGGGCTAGTAGAGCGCTTCAACCAAACGTTGAAGGCCATGCTCCGCAAGTTTGTTCGAGAAGAACCGCGAACTTGGCCCTCCCTACTCCCAGCCTTGCTATTCGCCTATCGCAAGGTGCCCCAAGCCTCCCTGGGGTTTCCCCCCTTTGAACTATTGTATGGGAGACAACCCAGGGGTTTACTCGATTTATTAAAGGAAGGGTGGGAGGAGGCCACAACCCAAAAATCCAACGTGGTCCTGTATGTAACCCGATTGCGGGAAACACTGCGGAAGGTTTGGGAGTGGGCAAAGGAAAAGGGGCTCGAGGCTCAACAAAAACAGAAAACTTGGTTCGATTGGCGGGCTAAACCCCGTCAGTTACAAATAGGCCAACAAGTCTTAGTGTTATTACCTACATCCGAGTCTAAGCTCCTAGACACCTGGCAGGGTCCCTATGAGGTGGTAAAACAAAGCAGGGAAGTAGATTATGTAGTTCGTCAGCCCGGCAAGCAACCCGAGTTCCAGATGTATCACATTAACCTACTAAAGGAATGGAGGTACAGGGATCCAGGGCTGACCGAGGTCTTGGGGGGAGACCTCACAGAGGAAGGTTGTCTTACATTTGTGGGACAAAATATCCCAGTTGGGAAGGAGCTAGACATCTCACAAAGGGTCCAGCTACAGGTGCTGGTAGCAACCTTTCCACCGGTGTTCACCCAAGTCCCCGACCGCACTACCTTAATCCAGCATAACATTGTGACCGAGAGAGGAAAAGTGGTGTGAGAGCTGCCACGACAGAACCCCTGCCATCTCTGGCCGGTGATGGAGGAGGACGTCTACAACATGCTAGAGCTTGGAGTCATCAAGGAGTCAAACAGTCCCTGGCATAGTCAACCCGTATTGGTGGGGAAACCCGATGGCTCCACGCGGTTTTGCATCGACTTTAGGAAAGTAAATGCTGTCTCCTGCTTTGATGCCTACCCCATGCCCCGAGTCGACGCCTTTCTCAAACAGTTGGGTGAGTCCCAGTATCTTTCTATGCTGGATCTTACCAAAGGCTACTGGCAGATTCCCCTCGCTTTGGCAGCCCAGGAAAAGACGGCTTTCGCCACCCCCTTAGGACTTTTTCAGTTCGTGCGAATGCCGTTTGGACTACATGCGACTGCTGCAACCTTCCAACGGCTGATGAACAAGCTACTCGCCCGTCACAGAGCTTACGCTGCAGCATACATAGACGACATCATTATATTTAGCTCAACATGGGCCAAACATCTCGAACATCTGCGGAGAATCGAACAGGCACTGGCCGACACGGGGCGTACAGCCAACCCCAAGAAATGTCAGCTAGGGCTACGCAAGGTTGTTTATCTGGGGTATCGGGTTGGTAAGGGCCAACTCCGGCCTGTGTGGGACAAAGTCCAAGCAGTAAAGGCTTGGCCCCAACCGACCACGAAACGGCAAATCCAGCAATTCCTCAGCCTCGCCGGCTATTACCAGCAACATGTACCACAGTTCGCAACTCTGGCGGCTCCCTTGTCGGATTTGACTGGCCAGAACCAACCGAACCCCATCCGATGGAACCCTGCTCTCGCACGAGCTTTTGACACTTTCAAGAACTGGCTCTGCAACGCCCCCGTTCTCTATGCGCCCGACTTCTCCCACCCGTTCACAAACCGATGCTTCAGGCATGGGGATAGGGGCCGTTTTGTCTCAAGCAGTGGGAGGGGAAGAACATCCCATAGCATACCTCAGCCGCAAGCTAGACCTCCAGGAACGGGCATACGCTACCATTGAAAAGGAGGCCCTGGCCATCTGCTGGGCCATGGTACCCCTGAGGTATTACCTGGCCAGTACTGAGTTCACCCTGGTCACTGACCACGCCCCCTCCAATCGTTGGCCTCCATGGAGGACTCCAGTGCCTGGTTACTACAGTGGTATTTAGCCCTACAGCCCTATAGGTTTGAGGTCCGCCACCGCGCCGGGCACCTCCATCGTAATACTGACTTTTTGACCCGACAGGGTGACTCAGCGCCACAGCCGGACTCCCCGCCCCCCCAGGGCTACCTCTTGGCAGGGGGGGTGTGTGACAGACCCCACAGCTGGGACCCCTGACACCCGGACAGTACCTGGGAGAGCTGAGAGGCTCCGGCGGCAGCGGCAGTGGTAGCGCTGGCACGGACTGCAACAAACAGGGAGGCGCGGAGACTGGCGGCAGTGACATCAGCAGGAGGCGACAGGCCAAGGACGGGGCGTGCACACCATGGCCAGAACAGGAGGCCGCCACTAGAAAAGCCGGAAGAGGGAGAGAGACGGGAGGAAGAACTGGAGGCGGTGGGAACTGCCACAGGGAAGTACCCACACTCTCCTGACTGGGCGTGGGAATTGTAGGAATGCCCGTGCAGTAATGCGGTGTCCACTGGAGGAGGAACTTGACCCTGGAAGCTGGGGAGGGGGAGGGTAGGCATAGGCTTCAGCCTGAGAAGGGTATCCCATCAGGAGGGCAGGGATCCTCCAGAGAAAAAGGGGGTCTCCCTACCCCACCAGCCCCTAGTCTGGAAGCTGGTGGGGCACAAACCTAGGGGACCCGCCACAAACCTGTACAGAAATATGTAGCCAAGGCCAAGCTTTGCAATCATATCCCATGTGGGCCCCCCACCAACCTCCCATGGCATGTCCCACCCTGGGGGGATGGGGGGGGAAAGTAAAACACAAATATTTAATTTTAAAGAGGAGCCCGAGGGGCCCTCAACTTACTGGCTGGCCTGCAGCTGCAGTGTGATGGCACCCCCACCTCATGATCTCCGGAGTCAGACACTAAACCAAACAGTCCAGAAAAGAACTCCCTCCCAGAGTGTCCCCCTGCAGGGTGCTGCACTAACTGCAGCAGTTGTCCTGTCTGCCAGCCTGGGGGCATTTAATTCAGCTGCCCCAGGCATCCTTAAAATGGCTCGCTTCTTCTGCCCATAGGGCTCACCAACTCTGGCCCCCACTGGGCAGAAAAGTGAAGTGCCCGTTCCGATGTCTGCGGTACGGTCGGCACAAGCAGCCGCCCCTTCTACAAACTTTGGAAGTTTGTCCCCTAAAGGATTCCTTCCTCTCCCAGCTTGGAGCCCCGCCTCTTCCAGCACACTACCAGCCGCCCAAGCTAGAGCTCTCTGAGCCTTTGCTATGCCCAGTCCCTGCCTCCTCCTCCTGGCTCTAACAACAGGGAGTTGGGCGGGATCCAGCCACGGAGAGCCCAGCGTCTCCAGTGTGCATGCGCAGTTGCCAGCAGTGTGTCCTACAGACCCAGAAGTGTGGTGCTTAATCAGGAAGTGTGGCCAGCTGGGTGCTGCAGCAGCCATTCGGGTCTCTTAAATGTGGTAGTACTGCGACTTTAAATCAGGCCGGGGACTCCAGAAGTTGGGGGGGGGGGAATACCACCCCTGGCACCCTGTAATGCACACTGCGCCTGCCTAGAGTTTTGCCTGTGTCTTTTGGAAGAGGACCGTGGACTCCCTGGGCACCACCCATTTGAATCCCTCCCCACTCACTGCACGTGCCTGGGCAGTTGGTGGCTGATCGACTCAGTGGACACAGACCCACTCTCAAGCTTTGTTCATTTGAGAATGGCTCAACACTCATTTGGGCCAGAACTCCACCCCCTGCCTTCTCTGATAGCTTCCTTCTTGGCAGGGCCCTTTTCAAGAGGTCTACATACTGAATTCAGAACTGATGGGGGTGCACTGAAAATTTCCTAGTGGTGTTCAGGCTCCTTGCAGAGGGCCTCCTTGAGTCTAGGGACCAGGCCCAACTGAGCCCTCTCACTCCATGGTAGCTACTCCCCATATCAGATATCTCCCCACTTTATCGTATTTCAGTCCATGCAAAATCTAACAGATTTCTCCTTGTGCATTCCCATCAGATCACAACGAAAGAGCTTTAGGGTGTAATCACACGTGCAGCAATTATCTGGATTTTTTAAAACTGGTTCTCAATAGTTCGCTGTTAACAAGTCCTGTTGCATTCACATGCATGCCATACCGATTTTAAGTACAGCGAAATAATGCATTCAGACCTTCTTGTAATACGTGCTTACCCGGCTGCTCAGTACGTGTCAGTTACAGGAAGTGCCCTGTGGGGAGCCGGAAGGTTGCTACTTTGTAGCAAAGTACAACTTTGCTACAACCTTTGCTGCAACCTTTGCAAACTTTGCAACAACCTTTGCTACAACCTTTGTAGCAAAGGTTGCTACTTTGTAGAATCAGGGAATAAAAACGGAGAGCCTGAGGCTGCTGGAAAGAAGCCCCTCGCATTGTGAGGCGCGCTGCTTCTCTCCCTGGTTTCTTTCCGGTATCCCGCTGCTGCTACTGCTGCAGCACTACGGTAGAGGCAGAGGCAGATGATTGAAAGTCCCTTGGAGGGAAGAACTTTTTTGGGGAGAAGCATGGAGGGGAAACATGGAGGGGAAGAACTTTTTTGGGGAGAAGCTGGCTGCAGCCTGCACCCAGCGAGGCAACTACAGGGCTCCAGCTGGTCTCACTGCTTCCGGTAGGGGCAGGAGTAAAACAGCGCACTTGGAAGCACGGTTGCATTCACATCAGAAAAGATTACACACTAGTTAAAACCAGTACGATGTTGCTTTCACACTGCTGTTAAGTGCGGATTTATTGAAAACGGACAGCAAAAAGGTAGGTTTGAGTAGCTTTTCAACACGCATTGCTTTAGTGCGATATTGACTACATTTAATCGAATTTAGGTGTTCAGACAGGCATGAAACATTCGTTTTTTAAAAAAAATCGCACAAATCAGAACGTCTGAATCCCCCCTTAGTTTCACCCCTCTAAGATGATCACATACTTGCAGATTTACCTGATCTCTCCCCAGCAGATCCTATTGTAACCCATCTGATCCTCTCCTTGCAAATTGCACTACTTCTTTTTTGGCTCGTCCTACCACTTCCCACCAGATCCCCTTAACATTAGAACCCAACAGATTCTTCCCCACTCTCCCTTCAATAACCTGAGACAATCAAAGCTCTAAACAAAACCTGCCACCAAAACAGGAACTCCCGATGCACTCATGAGGAGGCTCCCATAGATCCCTCCCCACTTGTTGCTTGCATTCCTCCTGGGGACTACTTACAAAGTTTTCCATTCCTGCCCCTGGAGATTGTGTGTTTGCCTCTGAACACAGGATTAGAACTTGCAATCTGAAGTTGTAGATCATGGAATGTATAGTTCGACATCCAGGCCATGATGTGCATGGCACAATGTTTGCTGCTTATTTCGTAGAAGATATTGAAAAGAAAAGGCGAAAAATCTTGGTTGACTCTCACAATAGCTTTGGGTCTGAGGCTGTTACTCTACGTAGGTTGGTGTTGTATTGTGTATGCCTGCAGTTGTACTAGCATGTGCTATAGGAGCTCATCAGCTCTCACAGTTTAAACAAAAATACCAGTGTTCTGAAAGTGTAGCAAGTAATGCTCTTCCCTCTGATTCACATAGGCAGCATTCCAGCACAGAACACTGTGCTGATTCCAGGTGAAAGTGTTGTCATTCATAAAATCATAAGCCCAGAAAGGACCTCACAATGGTTCGGGGGAGTTTCGGATAATGAAAAATCAATACATATAAAACAAACATAGGAAAATCTCCCCTCCAAACAAATTCCACTCCTCCCCAACCATCCTATCCCAGCTTCTCCTCCATCTCTCACCCAGAGGAGTCCTCAGCCCTTTTCCCAAACCCCAGTCCCTCCCTCTCATAAAGGCCTTTTTTAGATTAAACTAGTGGACACGTGCAAACACCCGTCTAAAAGTGGTGGTGGGTGGGTATGCGCTCCCGTGACCATGTACCTCCACCCATCCCTGCCCATCTCCCGCATGGAGCTTTTTCCCAGTTGCTCCATGCGGGGGTATGAACGAGTGATGCATATGTACAGGCCCACCCCTAGCGCACCCTCATCACCTGCCATTTGAATGCCCCTCCGCCATTCACTGGAAGTCCATGTGTGCTCGACCTGCCTCCCAGCCAGTTCGGGGTCCATTTAAAAATGGCCAAAGGGGCCATGGCTAATCCTCAAGCTTTTCTGTCCTATTCTCATCTGTTCTCCCTTTTCTCCCTCAGGGGAGTGAGTTCCACCCATGCAATCCCAAATCTCACCATTGCCCCTCTCTCCCTACACATCCCACATAAAAACACAAGATAAAAACCCTAAACCTAACCAGACCCCGGCCCCCCCAGACACAAACAGCCAGCAGCCTTTGACAGCCTCCTCCTGCAGAGCAGGAGGCTGTATGTAAAAGGGGTGGGGGGAGAGAGAGAGCTCCAGGTGTTCCAAGTCCATCCCCTACAGCAAGCATTTCCAGCAAAACTTCATTTCCCTGCAAGATCAGGGGGGCTGTATAGAACAGGGCTGGAGATAGGAGGGACATGGTTTCCCATAGCTTTCTTGACTCTGGTTCCTGGCCCCTTCATACCAGTTCCCTAGCAGTCCCTACTACCACCACTGGGATTAAGCTCCTGTCTGCTGCTGCCACCTGCCTGATGACTCCTGGTCCTGGCTTCTTTTTTTTTTTTTTAAGGTGAGTCTCTCCAGACCCCAGGCATCAGCTGGTGCCTTTGAGCCCTGGAGGTGGTGGTTGACTTGGCAGGGCCACCAGTTCATCCTGGCCAGGGCCCAAGGGCAGCAATGAAGGCTTTCCACAGTGCCGGTCAGTCCACACCCCTTCCTTAAGGTTTTTCCATGCCCTCAGCTTCCTGGTTGGCTATAAGACCAGTCTGAAGCCAGAGGAAGCTGGGTGGATCATTAGTCATCTTCCTGTTTCCTGCCTCTCCTCCTGTTCCTGGATGGAGGACCCATGTGTTGCCTCCTGGACCCTTGCTTGTTTGCTCCTTGGACTGTCCCCATCCCCGGTTTCTCTTGTTTTCAGTGTCTCTTCTATCTTGCCTATAGCCAGTCCTGCCCTGCCTATCTGATTACTTGTCTCCTGCTATTCTAGCATGCCTGCTGCCTGCCAGTTCTGAACTTGTGGACTCTGATCCTCCATGAACTTGCCTGATCCTGCATGACCCCTGTGGACCCTGGATCCCAATCTCCAGCAGTACATAACAAGGTCCTGGATTTTTAAAAAAATGTTTTGGTGGGTGTCACCCACAACAGGTTGAGAGTGTTGGTATGTGCAACATCCACAAGTTAATGCCTACTGTATTAGGAATAGTAATTGACTATAGAGCCACCAAATGGCGCTGCTAAGTTTATGTGTACATGGAAGGGAGATGGGGTTTTGCAGTTGAATTCCTTTGTGTAACCACTCCTTCCCTTCTCTCTCATTGTCTCAGTCTCCATTTTGTCTTACTATTAGTTAGATGCAACTAAGGATCTGTGCCTGAGAAAGCTTAAGTAAAGTTCTATTTTTAAACCTTCAGCTGCATTTGCCCTTACTGATTGTGAATCAGTTATTACTCTGCAACAGAGAGAACCGCTGATCTAGTCCATCTCCCTTGCAGTGAGGAAGGATTAATTATACAGAGACTATCCCTGACAGATGTTTCTATAAACTTTTTTTTTTTAATCTAATGCTGAGCTATCAAAAACCTCCTCTGATAACTTGTTTCATGGCCTAGTTTTCTTATGATCATACATGAAAGTTAAACCATTACTTCTTGTCCTACCCTCAGAGACCACAGAGCATAGATAATTTTCACTTTATTTTTTGTAGTGCCTTTGGCATATTTGATAGCTCTCATCCTGTTATCACTCAGTTTTCTCTAGACTAAATATTCCTAGTTCCCTTAATTTTCCTCAAAGGTCTTGCTTCCTAAGCCCTTTATTATCTTCATTGCTCTCCTCTGAATTCCCTCCAATTTGTCTACATCTATACAGTGTGGTGCCCAAATCTGAACACACAATACACTGGCTGACTAGAATGGGCTAAGTACATCCCCTTTCTGACATCAATACCTTCTTTTATAATACAAAACAAAATAGCACTTGCCTTTTTGGCAACAACATCAAATTAACTTGAATTACATTTAGTTTGTGATCCAGTATAACCCTCGGTTCCTTCTCTGCAGTACTACTACCTACCTAAATATTCCCAATACCTATATTTGTATTTTTTATTTTTCTTCCTATGCAAGGCTGGATCCAGTAAAATTGCACAGGGCTCCAGGCAGACCTCTCAACCCCTGGACTCAGCAAAGAGGGCCAGCAACACTCAGAAAGAGGAACAAAGATGGATGTCATTTGCATATAATTTGCATATGCTACTTTATACGCATTTATGTAGATATGCACTCTGACGTATATACATTTGAGTCTGAAATGAGAATCCTCAAAATTTATTTGGAAAAAAAAAGGTATATCAACATTACAGAAAGCTATTTATGCACTCTCCGAAGGGAAAGAGTTCACAATAGCCCCCAAAGTCCAAGGGGAGAGTTCACATCACAACAGCTACCTGAGCCCTCAATGTCCAAGGGGGAGAGAGAGTTCACACATCACAACAGCCCCCAAAGTCCAAGGGGGAGAGAGAGTTCACCCCACAACAGCCACTGCCCACCCCCAAAGGTCTTCTGGGAGAGGTGATAGCTCCCTCCTCCCCACCAGGAGCCATGGGGAACATGGGGAGATGGGATAGCCATGGGAAGGAGAATGCAGGAGGAGTGAGCAACCCCTTCTCACAGAGACTCAAACACTCCTCTCACACACACACACATGCTTCTCTATCTCTTACACACACACACACACTCTCACTCTCTCACACAGTGTCACACATCACACAAAAAACACACACAGCCTGGGAAAGCCTTTGTGGGGGAGGCTGCTGCTGCACTGGTGGGGACTGGAGGGTGGCCCCACGTGGCTGGCTGGAGGATGCAGTGGACCAACTAACGCAGGAGCCGGGGGTGGGAAGGCTGCGGCCCAAAGCCCAGGACTATATTTCAGTTTAAGCTGGAGAGTCAGGTGGCCCCATGGCTGACTGGACTCAGTGGAGGAGCCTGGGGGAAGGCCGTGGCCGCAGGCCCCTGCGGGGGTCCGGCTTTGACGTTTGTTCAGTCTGAGT
>QEPC01011684.1:2268700-2291479 GCA_003113815.1 Sphenodon punctatus
GTGTAGCTATTATTTTTAGAGAGGGATGGCCAGTTAGGAGATATCCAGTTTGGGAGATTCCAGGTATTGAAGCCCTCCATGTGGTGTTTGATTTGGCTGGGGGCAAGCTTGGGGTGCTGCTGGTATACCAGGCCCCTTCCTGTCCGGCAGCATCCCTTGCTGCTCTAGCAGAGCTGGACTCAGAGGTGGCGCTGAACTCCTCCAGGACCAAGGTCCTGGAGGACTTCAATGCCCATGCTGACGCCAGCCTTGTAGGAGTGGAACATGAGTTCATGGTCACCATGGCAACCATGGACTTGTCCCAAGTGGTCAACTGCCCAACCCATGTGGGGGGGCATATTCTTGACCTGATCTTTTGTTCTGGTCTTGAGGTGGGTGATCCATTAGTGGGGGATATGAGGGTCACGCCCTTGTCATGGACGGATCATTATCTCCTACAGGCCAGTCTCTCAGCGCACCTCCTCCAGAAGGGGATGGGACCAGTTAGGTTGGTCCGCCCTCAGAGGCTGATGGAACCTCAACGGTTCCAGGAGGCTTTGAGGGAGTTAACCTTAGATCCGGACGGCCACTCTGTGGATGAACTTGTCCAGCATTGGATCTTATTGGGGGAGGCCATCGACGCAGGGCCCCTTGGTTTACTGAGGGGCTGCGGTGTATGAAACAGGTAGGTAGAAGACTAGAGCGACGCTGGCGTCGGACTCGCTCTGAATCTGACTGACTTCTCCATAAGACCCACTTGTGGTCCTATGTTGAGGCTGTGAGGACAGCAAAGAAGAAGTTCTTTGCTGCCTTTTTAGCGTCTGTGAAGTCGCAACCAGCAGAGCTGTTCTGGGTGGTGCGGGGGCTGGTCAGTCTGGCCTCTCTCCGCCTGGATGGGGACTTGTCCCAGGCCCGCTGTGAGGAGTTTGCCTTCCTGTTTAGCCTGCAGCCGCGCTGAACATCGCTGCGGCTCTGCACGTCCTTCACTACTGCCAGGACCCTGCCCCCACTGCACTGCGGGGGCGGCGGCCTCATTTGTGGCTGCCTTGGCAATCTGCTCTAATCCAGGTTACGCCGGTCTTCTGGTTGGTGGCATGGCCTGGGGGAATCCCTGGGCACCCCCTGGCTCCTGGGGAGCGCCTGACCCCCCGATTACACCGTCGGGGGAGGTCCCTGCCCACCTCACCCCCTGCTGGTTCAGCACGAGAGGAGTGGGGAAGCGTTTCGCGGGCCGCCTGGGCATGGCTCTGGCGGGGGAAGCCCCGTTCACGGCCTCTGACACAGTGACTACCCAGGAAGGAGACACTCACCCTCCTCCCTGGGAAACCCATCTGACCTGACACAAGACAGACAGATTGGTTGAGAGGGCATTCTCACTGCCCACCAGCCCCAAACAACCACTTGCTCCACACACAGTCAACAAAAGAGGGCCCTCTCACTGCCAGCCAAACAAAAAACACAAAAACACCACTCACAAGATGGCCCACTATCCACTGCTGCAGGAATAAATTTTATTAGCGAACAGTTTTGCAGTTTCCAGACTGCTGTCATCCACAGTATACAATCTCTGGGTACAAGTAATATTTCAGGTGATATATACATGTGGTCCTACACAAACCTAACTTTACTTGAAGTGTGTGTTTGTAATCACTTCAAACGTAGTTCTTATTTATTACAATTACTGCTATGCCCAATGTCATCTCGGATACTCAACAAATTAACTTTGGTTTTTCAATTAAGAATTTCAACCTTGCACCATTTCTTGCAATATAAATACAGGGTGCAGCCACACGAGACACTATCCCACTTTGGGCACCATTATCTCACTTTGGGCAATGTTACCACGCGATGCAGTGGCTCATATGACCGGTGGCTGCCAGATGTTCTCCCCACCCTTGGCGCAGGCAACCAGCTACTACGCAATGCGTCCTCTGAAAAGGTTGGGAATGTATTGAATAGCAAGATTTCCCAAAGCGGGATAACACTGCCCAAAGTGGGTTAAAGGGCCAGCCTCCTGTGTGGCCGGCTCTTCGGCCCACCCTGTAACTTGACGGGACTTGTGAGGATAGCCTGCCCACCCAGTTGCTCCATGCTGGGGCAGATCATGCATCCTGCTCTCCCTGCTGGCCCAAAGCATGGCAGATGTTTTTGTCCACCATGGGGAGTGCGGGGATTGAGCCCACCACAGCTTCTGTGGAGACACCCATCATACCAGAAAGTAAATTTTCAGAAATTTGTTTGCATGTGTGTACTATAGAGGTGAACAAATGACAGCTCAGAAGCTGTATGCATGAGTCTGGCACTTGTGCTACAGCTCTCAGAACAAATGGCTGCCTGGAGTCCGGGACCGGGTATCAATACAGTCCCTCAGTTCCTTGTCCTTCACATACGCTGCTTAGCGCTTTCCTCTCTTGACTCCTCTGCATGCCAGTAGAGGCTGCCCAGTGGGGTGGGCAGCACTCGGTGGTTCCCAGATGGTGCATAGAGGTGGCAGGGAAGGTGACCAGCACTGGGCGGACCATGCTGGTGGGTGGCAGAGGCAGGAGAGTCGAGCAGTGTCATAGGATGTGTGGCAGTGAGAGAGATGAGCAATGGGTGAGGTAGGGCAGGCAGAGGCAGTAGTAGGCAGCAGTTCTGGGAATGTTGTCAAGCGTATGTGTATTCATGAGGGCTAGAGTGACATTGATGGTAGTTCTTAACCATAAAAAGATCTTGATGTGCAGCTCTTTGGATTGGGAACTTTGCCCTCCCTGTTTTATGTTAAGGCTTCTGAAGAAGCCTTTCAAGCAAACAAACTACCTAGAAGAGGAAGGTGATTGGTTTAGCTGATGATGATGTGTGTTAACAAATGTGATGGTGGCCTGCTTTGGCCCGTGGGTCACTGTCATTTGTTAAGGGTAATCCAGACGTTTGGCCTGGAGTTTCCTTGGGTGTGGTGGCAGCTAGCCTGGGCTGCGATTCCAGAGACTTCCGGAGTCACAGCCTGGGCTAACCGCTACCATGCCCAGGGAACAGCCTGCCCGAACGGGCTACAGTGGACTATCATGTGTGGTAGCCCACTGTTCCCTGCCTGGTCTGGAACAGGCCCCATTGACAGAAGAAGCTTTTTCAAAGGATTTATTTGGTGACTTCGTATGTCTTTCTGTTGCAGTGTAAACATTTCAAAAATACTTGTTTTGCAGTTTGCATTCAGCCTTGTGTGGTTTTAGTGTTTTTGACAAGGGGGAAATAGTGCTAACCCCTTTGAATTTTATCTCCCACTCTACACACGACTGGGAACTTGGGATCCTAAGGATTTTTCCATGTATTTTTTTTCCCTCTTGTTCACTGATCTGGGAACTTGTAGAAAGGATACTAAAAGTGTTGTATCAGATGTGGGAAACCTTTTCCCCTGGTCATTGACCAAATGAAAAATTAGTACAAGTTCTGAGAGTCACATAAATGTTGGATGGTGTGCACTCAGGAAGAGAAGGGTCCAAATCATGGATCTGTGCCCTCAATCTGTCCCTTATCCTTGTGTGCATGCCCTCATCTCTGTCCCTTTCCCCTGAGTGCAGCCTTTCAATGCTTGGGGGTAGGAACTGGATCCAGAGGCCAAATTGAGGAACTGCAAAGGGCCAAATAAAAACTAGTTGTGGGCTGCATTTGACCCCTGAACTTGAGGTTCCCCTAAACACTTCCCTGATCATGCAAACAGGACTTAGCCGTGGTTACCTGATGGGAGAAGACACCCCATCTTGACCCGACACTTTATTAACTAGACCATCTGTGCAATGGATGCTGTATGCATAAGATATCCCACCCACCCACCCCGGCCTCCCTAGTGATCTGCTTACAGCCTGAAGCCCATGATCTAATCATCCCTATTTTAACACACAGCTAGCTTTTTGCTTGTAAAATGTATATGAACAGCCTACCTGTATGATCTGTAAGAACGTAAGTAGTGCCATATTGGGTCAGAGCAACAGTCCATCAAGCCCAGTATCTTGACCCTGCCAGTGGTCAATCTCTGTCTCTTGGGAGAAGTACCCAACAGGCCACAACGGGCAATCCATTCCCTGTTGTTCCAGCCCCCAGCAGTAAGAGGTTACATCCCCCAAAACTACTTGGCTAATAGCCATTCATGGACCTATCCTCCAAGAACTTATCCAATCCCTTTTTAAAACTAGCTACACTACTGGCCTTGATTGCTTCCTTTCACAATAAATTCCACAAGTATGTGTGTGTTGAGTGACAAAATACTTTCTTTTATTTGCTTTAAATCTGCTGTCAGTTAATTTAGTAGAGCGTCCCCTTGTTCTAGTGCTGTTCTGGATAGGGTAAATAACCACTCCCTATTTACGTGTTTCCACACCACCCATGATTTTATAAGCTTCTAATCATATCCCCTCTCAGTCATCTCTTCTTTAAGCTGAAGAGCCCCAATCTGTCATGCTTCTCTTCATATGGAAGCCATTCTATACACTTGATCATTTTTGTTGTCCTTCTCTGCACCATTTCGCTAGTTCTATACCTTTTTTGAGATGGGGCAACCAGAACTGTACACAATACTCCAGGTGCGAGTGTACTATAGATTTATATAGAGGCATTACAAAATTTTGGTTTTATTCTCTACCCCTTTCTGAATGATTCCTAACATTCTGTTTGCTTTTTTGACCACCACCATACACTGAGTTGAGGATTTCAAAGTATTGTCCACAATGACACCAAGATCTGTTTCCTGAGTGGTAACTTCTAATTTAGAACCCAGCATTGTATACGTATAGTTTGGGTTATTTTCCCCTACGTGCATCACTTTGCACTTATCCACATTAAATGTCATCTGCCATTAAGATACACAGTCACCCAGTCTCACAAAATCCTCCTGCAATTCTTCACAGTTCACTTGGGTTTTAACTACCTTGAATAACTTTGTGCCATCTGCAGATTTGATCACCTCACCTTTTTTACTCCCTTCTCCAAATCATTAATTAATATATTAAACAGTGGTCCTAGTACAGATCCCTGGGACACTCCACTAGATACTTCTCCTCACTGTGAAACTGACCATTTAAAGCTACTCGTTGCTTCCTATCTTTTAACCAGTTGCCGATCCATGATAGGACACTGCCTCTTATCCTATGACTTTAATTTCTTCAAGAGTCTCTCATGAGGGACTTTATAAAATGCCTTCTGAAAGTCCAGATACACTGTATTGACCAGCTCACACATCTCCACATGCTTATTTACACCCTCAAAAAATTCCAATAGAATAGTAAGGCAAGACTTCCCTTTCTTAAATCCATGTTGACTTTTCCTCATTATGCCATGTTTATCAATATGCTTAGTAATTCTGTTTTTAACCATTTCCACCAGTTTGCCCAGCACTGACACCAAGCTCACTGGTCTGTAGTTTTCAGAATCACCCCTGAAGTCCTTTTTAAATATTGACATTGCATTTGCTACTCTCCAATCCTCGGGTACAGTGGCAGATTTTAGTGATAGGTTACAAATTACTAACAGTAGGGCTGCAACTTCATATCTGAGTTCCTTCAGAACTCTGGGATGAATGCCATCTGGCCCTGGTGATTTGTTACTATCTAGTTTGTCTATTTGCTCTAGAATCTCCTCCAGAGTCACAATTATTTGTGACCGTTCTTACCCACTCCGGACCGAGTCTTTGTAGGTGATCTCCACTACTAATAGGTTTGCCACCTATGTATATTTTTCCAGGCCACTTATGAAACATACATGTTGCAGGGCCTGCATTGGCACCAGTGCAGGCCCTGCAAGATGTATGTTTCACAAGTGGCCTGGAAAAATATGCATAGGTGGCCACCGTAGCCGCTGAGGAAGTTGGGAAGACCAAAGCAAAGAATTCGATTGTGCTGGTGAATTCTGGTAACCTGCTGTGCTGGTGAATTCCAGGGTCTGCCTGCATGGTCTGGTGGGGAGAACTGCCCCTTTTCTGCTTGATCTAAAGTTGTCATTAATTTCCCCAAGAGGAGTCTGTGGGCTGTGCCTAATCCAGGGTCATAAAGAGGGAAAATTAAACACATCAACCAAGTCAGGACTTTGAGGGAAGTGTGTACACACTCCCTGTTTACATGGTGGTAATTCCAAATGTTCCAGAATCATGAGTTGGGCCACAAAATCATGTGATTCATTTTGAAGAAGTATTAAACATAGATTTCTTTTCCCAGGGCTTTTGGTTTTGGAGCCTGAAGTCACATGGATCTGTCCCCCGGCCTTGTGTCCATGTCCTCATCCCTGCTTCCTTATCATGAACTCAGATTTTCAGTTCTTGAGGGTAGGAACTAGATATAGGGGGCAGATCCTAGAACTGGAAGGGGACCAAATAAAAACTTGTCATGGGCCACATTTAGCCCCCAGGCCTAAGGTTTCCCACCCCTGGTGTAAGGGAAAGAGAACAGGGATGTGAGGGGCTGGTCTGAGGTGAGGGATTAGAAATGCAGCACCATCAGTGTAGCTTAGTAGTTAAGCTTTTGCTGTACTATACTTTTTGCTAAAGTATTCTGCCCCATGCTGCCTCTTCAAGTCATGTCCTCCTGTAACAAGGCATCCTCTTTGGAGTGTAAGTACTTTCAGAATTAGTCCCAAGGAGTCAGCGCACAGCGGGATCGTAGCTCTCTAGTGTCCTTTATTAACAGTGTTCCATCACCACATATAGTCCATACAGTCTCTCATATATGAGAGGGACACATACTCGCAGGCTCCTCTGGCCAGACCCTATACCCAATAAGGGAACTCTAGTCAGCACACAAGAACCCAGTAAATACTTGCCTTGGGTTAGACTGTGCCCTGTTACAGGAGGGCAGTTGAGGTGGGGACGAGAATGAGGGAACTGTTTGAGTTATTTCATGCATGCTAAGACTGAAGTTCACACTAAAACTTTCCCCCCAGTTAGACATTTATACGGCCTTTTCGTGATCAGCTGAATTCTCTGTTGTGTACCAAGGACTGAGCTCACCCTGTAGCATTTCCCAGTCCAGGCACATATAAAGGTTCTCCCCATGTGTAGATTCTCTGATGTATATTGAGTGTCCCAACTTCTCCTGAAGCTTTCTTCACATTCCTGGCATATTCAGGGTTTCTCCCCTGAGTGGATTCTTTTTTTAAAAATAGCAATTTTAAAAAGTGGAACCAAACATGCATACATATGTCTGTTTATTTAAAACAGACTTGAAGCCTTGACCTACCAATTTTTTTTCTAGATGGTTTTCCCTTTTTGACTCCCCCCCCCCCCCGCCCACCCCACACACAGAGAACTTTGCATTTTGCTCACTATTGCATGCCACCACCATTGTGTAGTTTTTCATTCTGCATACACTGTGGTTTTTTTAATTCATTGTGTGTTCTATTCCATTGATCAGGTAAATGTGAAATTTTAATGCCCACCTCCTCTCCAACCTAAAAGTCCACGAGCCACCACTACTTCATATAACAGCATTTTTCCTGCTGCAAGATATTCTTGCCAGATGTTATCAATTCCTGAACTTTTACCACTTTTAACAACTTCTGCTCTGGAGTGCTTCAGGCAAAATTCACCTGCAGTGCTGCGGAATGGGCTAGGTACACCTAAGGAGAAAGGGATGGTTCCGTGCAGTGAAACTTGCACCATAGGTTCTGACTCGCAGATGGCTCTTCACAGCCATGTCCGCCCAGCCCAATTTAAAACTTATGGGCAAAGTGTGAGTATGGAGAGACTGTAGGGGAAGCAGGGGGTCACAAATAATGGGGTGTGCCATTGCTGGACTTTGCTGTCCTCCTGCCTCAACTCTACACCTCACAGTACCCAGGGAACATTAAGGGTTGCTGTCAAGGACTACAGTTATGCATGTTTCTCAGCTGCTAGCAATAAACCTATCTGCTGTTTAGAAAGATTTGATTTCTGTATGGAGATGCTATATGTACCTAGCTGGGGCTGTTCTTCTTGTGTGTGGGCAATTCACTGTAGGTGTATTTTGTGGCTCTCTAACCAACACTGACTGCTTGTAAGCCTATCAGAATTGAGTGTCATTAATCGAGTGGTTAAGGCATCAGACTTGGATTCAGAAGAGCTGGGTTCAATTCCTGCATCAGGCAGAAATATTACCCGGATGGTCTTGAGTAAATTACTTAGCCTGCTCTGTGCCTCAGTTTCCTCATCTGTGAAATGGGGATAGCAATACATCCATCTCACAGGGTTGTTGTGAGGATAAATAGTTGAAGATCTATGGACAAAACAGTGCCATGTAAGAGCATTCTATATTATTATTATATATAATTGTATTATGAAGTAGACTACACATTCTATCACTGAATATGCCAGGCATACTGGACCATTCCAAAATGCTGTGGTTCTATATCCCATGAATAGTGAAGACAGACTGGAGTGCTGGTGACCCTGGAGATTAACACCATTTTGACTCCAACTTCTTGAAATTCCAAACTGCATCCATGACATGCTACTTCTATAGAGTACCATTTACTGAGATTTTCAACCTCAAAAAAGAACCGCCCCAGGAAGACATAGCAGAGAATAAACACAAAGTGCCAGGGTATGAAATATTATCTAGGAGTCCTCCCCACATGAGCCAACAAAGTTATACAAACAGTGAAAATAAAGTAAACATGAGCGATTAGAATTGGCAACAATGGTATCAGGCTGGAGTACAGAAAGGCTATGGCAAATCAAGCAAACAATGTGTATGGGAGCAGCTAATGGAGAGACACACTTTCTGGCAAAAGCAGAATAAGGAACATAGCATTTATATTTATTTTTGTGGTCCTGTGATGAGACGGCCACATGCCCCACTTTTCTTGTTAATTTTTATTTAGTTTACACTTACAGGATCCTTCCCTGTTACCAAAAAGGGGCTTTCACTGGAGGGATGTTATAACCACACAAGAAATATCTTCTGCATAACCTCAGTCAATCAGATACATCTGGCATCATGAAAGAGATACTTAGGCTGATTTTAGATGAGTGGTGCATACTCGCGTCTTGAAATTATGCGTCTTTGAAAAGTGCCGTGGGCGAGGTTTAGATGTGCCTCGACATGTGTCATCGTCAGTTGCGCATTCTTTAAAGCTGCAGATGAAATACCAAGGTAAATCTGTGGCTTTAAAGAATGCGTGACCGGTGATGACACACGTTCAGGCACATATAAACCCCGCCCACGGCCCTTTTCAAGGGCACATGATTTCAAGGCGCAAGCGCGTGCTGTTCATCTAAAAGCGGCCGTAGTTTTCTTTTAAGCCTGGTAACAATGTTTCAGTAACTTCTGGGTGGTTACAGTTTTACCTGTTGGTTCCTCAGTCCTTGGCTTTATAACTCTGCAGACTCCAACTCGTCTCCTGTCCTTGAGACCTTTCCAGCCTTTGAGTTTTTCTCCCAATTGCCTCTGTTCTCCACTGAGTCACAACAATGTTTCACAAGTTGGGTGGTAGAGCTCCCCGACTGAATCTCAACTGCCAGCCTTCTTGAAGCAAGTCAGGATGTGTACAGCACATCTCTCAGCATGAGCTTGCTCTCTACACCCTCTCCTCAGAAGCTTCATCCCTCCTGATGGCTTCCTTCTCCCTCTCCAACTGGCCTCACCCAAGTTCCAAGTCCCTCTCACCCAGTTAGTGGATTACACCCCCTCAAATCATCACACACTACTCCCATTTCCACCAAAAGCTTAAGTAATTACTCTATAGCATAACTTTAATCCTATACGTATACTTAAATATACTGTCATAGACCCTTCCTTAAATGTTCTTTTTCTCTCCTTTTCTTGGGTAAAGTTCTGACCCCATTGAATTAAAAGGTAATTTTATTCCATCTTTATTAAATCTGTAGATTTACAGGCCTGGCATATATATACAATTCTTTAACTTATTAACTGTAACATTAACAACTAAGGGTGGACTCACATGTAACACTAATTAAATAGGATGTCCATGGGGCCCCAAAACATGAACAACAAGGCCTGGATTGGAGTTACATATGATGTCAATGGAAAATCCAGCCCTGTTTTAAATGCGGATTTGGAGTTTAGATTTGATCTGAACTCCAAATCAGCATTTAAAGCGGGGCTGGAACTCCCATTGACTCCTTGACAGGTAACACTAATCTGGAGCTCATTATACATGTTCTGGGGCCCACAGTCATCCAATTTAATCAGTGTTCTATGCGAGTCCACCCTTGAATGTGTGTGTATAAAATCCAAAGATCAACACTAGCATGTGCTGACTCTGAACTGTATACCCAGATCTCAGATACCATAATGGTGAGTGCTCTTATAAAAACATATGCTCTGACTCTCAAAATGCTGCATTGGTGCAAGCCCCATTCAATGTAATGAGGTTTGTAAAGATGCAGTGCTTTGAGAATTGCAGACCTAGATAGGGGTCATTACTGGGAAAGTTGCAGCAAGTATATGCTCATAGACATTTTCAGGTGCACAAGGGCAGACCATGTTGTTGATGTTTTTCTTGAAAACCAGGTTGATTGAATATTAGATGGCATATACAGGTTTTTACTAGATATCCAAACAACCCCTTTTATGTGCCTAGCATGAATAATATCTGCAATCTGTGTATTTCCATTCATGCATTAGATCTTCTCTAATAGTCTAGGGTTCCAACTTTAAAAATATTTTTTTCAGTGCAAGTGCTAATTGAAAAAAAAGAAATATATTTTTTTCTGCTCAGGAGATTGCAGACTTTTGCACAGTAGCAATTTATAAATTAGAAAGTTTTTTTGTTGAGATTTTTTGATTAATGCAACAACACAAGGAAGTTTGGGAGAAACTGTTTTTAGTTGGCAGTAGTATAGTGTTTAAAATGGCAATATTCTGAAGACAGAACAGAAGCTGCTAGTGCCACCTACTGCTGAAACAGAGAACAAAGATTATCTCCCCCTCCCCCCCCCTTACATAATTTAAAATAAAGCAACAATGGAAGAAACAAACTGCTTGATGGAAGTGATTGCAAGTTCCAAGCCAGATGCCTAAGTCCATGCTCAAGTAAAATCTTAGTGAATAAGAGTCTTGCCTTGGTGTGGAACTCTTTTGCTTATATATGATTTTGTGTTGCAACCTTCTTTTGGAATTGTATTTAATATATGTTACCTTTAAAAGAGATCACGCAACAATGCCAGAAAAATACTGGTCGGAAAAGAAGCTCAATGCAGGACTTAATGTGGTGGAGGGAAGGGGCTTTCCAGGGCTCAGCCCTGGCTATTAAATTCAAGGGGGAGGGGCTGAGACCTGAGAAATGTTTATCTCAAAATATAAAAGACCAGGGATGGAAACAAAAGCCAGAAAAAAACTAAATGGTTTATTTGATTTTCATTAATGACTTTCCTACTCCATCCCTGTGCTGGCTATCATATTAATTAAATCACAAGTCCTCCCATTTTATATTCAGCTGTAGAGACGCAGGGTGATCCAATGGTTGCAATGCTAGCTGGAGATTAGGATTCAGTTCTGGAGCAGGGGGCATGGTTTCTGGGGCAGGCCTGGGCCCCAGTAATTAACCTTTTACACATTAAGCACTGGCTGAATGTAATAAGATCCAAGGACATTAACGAGAAAGTAACCCACAGCAGGTGGGGTGTCCACTTGCCCTTTTATTAGAAGTTTGCCCCCACCAGTCACATGGCCACCACCCACCATACATTGAGACCCCATCCATGTCAGGTTCCAGAGTATGTAGAGCCTGCCATGTGAGCAAGTGCAGCCACGTGTCTGTGTTCTGTCAATAAGGTTGTGTTTAGTGCCTGCATGCCAGCCAGCACCATAGATCCATAGGCAAAGAGCCTAGAGCGTTCTGAGGAGAGACCGCTTCCAGCTCCTCTCTCCACTCTCTCTAGCGTGCACATAATGTCTTCCTTAAAAACACAATGTGCCATTTCCAAACATGCATTCTCCCAGCTCGTCCTGATTGGCAGTACGTGCCCAACACTTGCCGTTTCCCAGCTGCTGAATTCTCAGGAATGACTTGCAGAGGATTACCCTCACTGGGGCTGGGGCTAATACCTACAGCCAGGCAACAATCAACACCGCTACCTCCACTGGTCAGTTGCAGCCACTCTTTGCCTACAAAGAGACGACGGCCTTCATTGCTCTATGGGGGAGCAGAAGGTCCAATATGCCCTGGTGAAGTGGTACAGGGGCAAGGCATTGTTCCAAAAGATCTGGCTACACTGGACCATGAACTAGTGCTGGCAGCAGTCCAAGGACTTGAGGGATGAATACAAAGAGATCTGGGACAACAACTGCAGCCAGTGGGAGAAAGTAACTGTGAAAGAGGCCAACTAAAGGTATAACACACCTCCTGTTGCATGGCACACCAAACTGCGCTTGGGTAATTGATATGTGGTACAATTTCAGATTGTTCTAATGAACGGATGTGTCCTGGATTAGTTTATGCCACTGTGTCCAAGTCCAGTACATATGCTCCAGCTAGCAGTAGGGTTGCTTCCCCATGACTTTAACATGAAGGAGATAAGTGAAGGGCAAAGGGACTCTCCTGCCCCTTTCCAATGTGGCCACACTCCCTTCTGCATGTTGTGACATCATGATGCCCTGAAGGGAGCGTGCTCCATTGGGGACAGGATCATGTCAGAAAGGGGGCGGGGAAGCCTCTTTTTGCTACACCTCTTTCCAACATGGTCCTCCCCCCTGGAGCCCCAGTTTCTTTGGATTTTCCAGGATTTCACTCACAGTGTGGAGCCAAGATGGCAGTAAGCTTTACAGCACGGTATCTGCAAGACTTCATTCATACCCAGGAGCTTGATCATGTACAGTTTAAATTATCCTACAGCAGCAACACGTGGCAAGAAGAGGCATCTAAACTGCTGCTGTTCATTAGAAGAAACTAGGGATGTGAGGGGGGGGGGGCAACTTTGTAATTCTGGTTTCAGTGCCAATGTTGTGTTTTTCATGGTTGTCTTTTGTGTGTGTGTGTGTTTTGTGTCTCAAAATTTTGGGACCTGCTCTGGTTGGTGGGGAAGAAAGCAGGGGGTGCAGTCTCTGTGTGTAGCACGTGTGTGATGGGGTGCAGCCCCGTGTGTGTGTGTGTGTGTGTGTGTGTCCCCACATGCGCAGGTGGTGACTCTACAATTATATAGCAAAGGACCCTGATATGAGCAAGCTCCAGTGAACCAGGCAGAGGGATCTCACATTAGTTCACTGGACACAGGTTCACTTCTAGCTGCCTGTAGACACATACCAAGTCCCTAAACCACAAAGCACTAAAAAAAAAAAAAAAAGGTAAAATCACAACACAATTCACTCCTACAGATCACCATTGCTGGGGTCCCTCCTGACCAGCACAACATAATGTGAAACTTGAAAGATGCTCAGACTGCTAGGCCAGCAATTAAAAATATCAAATTATAAGTTGAAATCGAGAGTCACAAAGCACACTAATGCATGCTCAAAAACTGCAGGACATGAATGAATAGTTGGAAAAATACTTAATATAGAGGTAGTCAGTCTGTATTTTTGTGTTTATAAGTCTGTTTGTTTTTTACTTTAGTTTAAGATTAAGTTACTTTCCAGTTGAAAGAACTGTGTAAGAATGTATTCAGTTTGTGGCCAATATTGTAAGTACAACCAAATGTGAAATATGACTATAAAACATGTGTTCAATGACAATGTACCAAAGAACTGAAAACAATAAATATTATTTTTTAAAAACATTTTAAAAAAACCCTGCAGGACATTTTTTGTGTTTTGAATATGGAGTCCAAAAGGGCCTTTTTTGTTTTATCCAAACCCAAATGTGCAACCCTAAAAGAAACCAGCTTTAAATTCTCATCAGCAAAATCTACCTCTTCAGTATCCAAAAGCAGTCCAGCTCTCTCTGATAGTAGGACCCTGGGAATGGTTAGTTGCTCAACTACCAATTGGGGACGTACTTGCAGTACTGTAATGCCTGTCGAATAGTGAATTGTAGAAAAGTATTGATTAAGAGTATGGTAATATGCTAAGTAAGGGATAGGAACCTTGATAAGTAGTGCTGGAATTATATACAAGTATATGTATGATCGAGGCTACGGCAATGTGATAAAAGAAGTTACGGGGGACCCGGTAAATGATAATTGTTACTGTGTATGCTGTATACAGCCAATTGTGTATTGGTTATTGTATACAGTTTTAATTGTATATGTATATGTGTGGGGTTTTTTTTGGCCATGGCGGAAGCCAGTGCCTGATAAATAAATGGTATGGTATGGTATGGTATGGTCCAGCTCTCTATCCCAAACCTCTCTTAGGGCATTTTTACACAAGACACAGACTCACATGTTTGCAGGTAAATGCAGTAATTACCTAATTGTGTTAATGCCTCTCACATGAGCTGTCTGGGAAAACTCCTGGATTAGAAAAACCTCAATATTGAGCTTTTACTAATCCACATTTTAAATCTCCCATGACACTCACACAACTGTCACAGCATTCATGTCTGAATGCCAACTCATGTGATATCACCACCATATTGGCCAAACTCTCCTTGGATGCCCCATGAAACAGCTGATGCGGAGGGCAGAGGAGTGCTCCTCCAATCCCTCTTCCCCCATCAGTAGAGTGTATGGCACTAAATAAGAATATAGACATAATAGGAATTTCGGAGACCCGGTGGAATGAGGATAACCAATAGGACACAGTATTACCAGAGTTCAAAATATATTTAAATAACACAGTAGATCGAGCTGGTGGTGGGGTGGTGCTATATGTAAAAGACAGCATTGAGTCAAGCAGAATTAAAATTTTAAAAGGAAGAAAACTTTACTCTGTAATGTCTATGAATAGAAATTCATTGTGTAATGGGTGAGTGTATAGTAGTGGGCCTATACTATCGACACCCTGACCGGGACAGCGAGACTCACTTTGAAATGGTAAGAGAGATTAGACAGGCTACTAAAGTTGGAAACACAATAATAATGGGTGATTTCAATTATCCTTATTGTTTGGGCAAATGTCTCCTTGGGGAGGGATGCACAGATAAAATTTCTAGATGCCATAAATGACTGCTTTCTGGAGCAGCTGGCCTGGTTCTGGAGCCAACGAGAGAAGGAGCTACTTTGGATCTAGTCCTAAGTGGAGCACAGGATCTGGTGGAAGGGGTAACAATGACAATAGTGATAATAATACAATCAAATTTGACATACTTGCAGGAGGGAGAATGCCAAATAAAAGCACTGCAGTAACATTTAACTTTAAAAAGGGAAACTATGCAAAAATGAGGAAACTTGTTATAGGGAAACTAAAAGGAGCAGTTGCAAGAATTAAATGTCTGCAAGAGGTGTGGCGACTATTTAAAGACACCATCTTGGAAGCCCAGATTAAATGTATTCCACACATTTTAAAAGGTAGCAAGAGGCCCAGTCATCTGCCTGTGTGGCTAAATGGTGAGGTGAAAGAGGGTATTAGAACCAAAAAGGCATCCTTTAAAAAATGGAAAGCTAGTCCCAATGACATAAATAGGGAGGAACATAAGCATTGCCAAAGCAGATGTTGAAAGTTAATTAGGCAGGCCAAGAGGGAATTTGAGGAGAGACTTGCTAAAGATGCCAAAACTAATAAAAACTTTTTCAAGTACATCAGAAGCAAGAAGTCTGCTAGAGAGTCAGTTGGGCCATTAGATGACCAGGAGGTAAAGAGGGCACTCATGGACTATAAGGATATTGTGGAGAAGCTGAATGAATTCTTTGCTTCAGTCTGCACTGCAGAGGACATTGGAGAGATACCCACACCAGAGTTAGTCTTTGTAGGTGATGAATTGGAAGGACTGTCATAAATTCACGTGACTCTGAAAGAGGTTCTAGAGCAAATTGATCAATTAAATAGTAACAAATCTCCAGGACCTGATGGTATTCACCCCAGAGTTCTGAAGGAACTCAAATATGAAATGGTGGACCTACTAATGGTAATTTGTAATCTATCACTGAAATCTGCCACGGTACCTGAGGACTGGAGGGTAGCAAATGTAATGCTGATATTTGAAAAGGACTCCAGAAGTGATCCTAGTAACTACAGATCGGTGAGCCTCACGTTGGTGCCAGGTAAACTGGTGGATATGATTATCAAGAACAGAATTATTGGGCATATTCATAAACATGGCACAATGGGGAAAAATCAACATGGATTTAGAAAAGAGAAGTTGTGCCTCACTAATCTACTGAAGTTTTTTGAGGGAGTAAATAAGCATGTGGATAAGGGTGAGCCAGTTGATATAGTGTATATGGATTTTGAAAAGATATTTGATAAAGTCCCTCATGAGGGACACTTAAGGACACTAAGTAGTCATTGGATAAGAGGCTGTGTCCTATCATTTATTATTATTATTATTATTAGCAGAAAACATTTATATAGTGCCAGCAATGTACCTGGCGCTTTACAAAGTAATTGAATAGACACGATCCCTGCCCTAGGGCTTACAATCTGAGAGACGGGGGGAGGGGGGAGACAAAGGAAGGGGAACAGAGGGAGAGACAAGGAGTGTAACATTCATGTATCATAGGTCGGTAACTAGTTAAAGGCTAGGAAACAGAGGGTAGGACTAAATGGTCGGTTTTCACAATGCAGAGAAGTAAATAGTGCAGTGCTGCAGGGCTCTGTACTGGGACCGGTGTTGTTTGATATCTTCATCTGGAATGAACTGGAAAAAGGAGTAAAGAGTGAGGTGTTCAAATTTACAGATTACACAAAGTTATTCAAGGTAGTTAAAACACGAGCATGCTGTGAAGAATTGCAAGAGGATCTTGTGAGACTAGGTGACTGGGCAGATAAAATTTAATGTGGACAAGTGCAAAGTGATGCACATAGGGAATATCAATCCAAACTATGTGTACACAATACTGTGTGTAACCACTCAGGAAAATTAGGAGTAACCACTCAGGAAAAAGACCTTGGAGTCATTGTGGACTTTAAATCCTCAGCTCAATGTGTGATGGTGGTCAAAAACGCAAACAGAATGTTTTATTTATTTATTTAGCTATTTTTCTACCCTGCCCCCTCCTGCTCACAGAGCAGCTCGGGGTGACTTACAAAATACATCAACAATAAAAACACACATAAAATATCATTTAAAACATTTAAAAAAATAAAAAGAACTAGAAGGGTAGAATTCCCCCTCCCCACCCTACCCCACCCTACCTATCTCCCTCTCCAAAGGCCCGATGGAACAGCCAGGTATTACACTGTCTATGGAAAGAGGGGAGGTCTGGGGTCAGACGGGCCTCCATCGGGAGGAAGTTCCACAGCCTGGGAGCAGCCACCGAGAACGCTCTCCCCATCATCGCCACCTGGGCAACCCGGGGGACTTCGAGTTGCGTGTCCCTGGCCAACCGCAGGGGCCACAATGCAATTCAGGGCCTGAGGCAGTCCCGCAGGTAAGCCAGGCCCAGGCTGTTTAGGGTTTTATAGGTCATTACCAGCACCTTGAATTGGGCCTGGAAGATAATAGGCAGCCAGTGCAGAGAATGGAGCACTGGTGTAATGTGCTCACAGTAACCCATCCCTGTTAAGAGACGGGCCGCCACATTCTGCACCAGCTGCAACCTCCGGACCGTCCCCAAGGGCAGCCCCACATAGAGTGTGTTACAGTAGTCTAGTCTAGAGGTGATAAAGACATGGATGATGGTGGCCAGATCCAAGTCCAAAACATAAGGCCGCAGCCATCGTACCAGATGTAATTGGCAAAATGCTCCCCTCGCCACAGCCTCCACCTGGAGATCCAGGCGGAGCTGTGAGTTGAGGAGTACCCCCAGACTATGGACCTGTGTGGTCATAGGGGTCGATGATGGGGGCCACACACACCCAGCCCTACCCACCAACATCACCTCCATCTTGTCGGGATTCAACTTCAGATGGCTTGCCCTCATCCAGTCCCCCACAGCTGCCAAGCACTGGGTGAACACCGATACTGCCAGGTCTGGGTCTGCAGAAAAAGAGAGATAGAGTTGTGTGTCATCGGCGTACTGATGACAAAGCACGCCGAACCCTCTCACAAGCTCACCCAAAGGCTGCATATACATGTTGAACAGGAGGGGGGACAGAATAGAACCCTCCGGGACTCCACACGTGAGGTCCTGGGGAGATGAAGTACATTCCCCGAGAACCACACACTGAGTTCTCCTGGCCAAGAATGAGCAAAACCATTCAAGAACAATTCTGCCCACCCCGGCCTGGTCCCGTAGCCGAATCACCAACATCTCATGGTCAACGGTATCAAATGCAGCAGACAGGTCTAGTAGAATTAAAATAGAAGATCTACCCTGGTCTAATTCACGGCACAGGTCATCAACCAAAGCCACAAGTGCAGTCTCTGTGCCAAACCCAGGACAAAAACCAGACTGCGAGGGATCAAGGAAACTGACCCAATCTAGATGCCCCTGAAGCTTCCGAGCCACCACCCATTCAATAACCTTCCCTAAAAAGGAAGGTCGATAGCTGGCCGGGGAGTCAATGTCAAGAGATGGTTTCTTGAGCAGAGGCCTCACCACTGCCTCTTTGAAGCGGCTTGGCACCCAGTCGTTGCCAGCAACAGCCCTAATGTCTGCCGGCAGGCCTTGACCAGCCAGGATGGGCACAGATCTAATTCACAACAGGTGGCCCTTATAGCCCCAAGGACATCCGCCGCATCAGCGGGTGACACCCACTGAAATTGATCCCATGAAATCAGACAAGGCGGGTCCTCCACCCCCTCAGGTTCTCCCACTGCTATAAGTGCAGCATCGAAGTCACGGTGAATCTGAGCGATTTTATCCACAAAAAAGTCAACAAACATGTCACACCAGGCACTGGAAGATTCCAGTTCCAGGCAGAGAGGCCGGAGTGACAAGCCACTGCACCACCCAGATAAGCTCTGCTACACGTGACTTTGCGGATGCTATGAGGGCAGCAAAGAACTCTTTCTTTGCTGCCCGCGCTGCCACAGCATAAGCTGTGCATGTTATGAATTACAGTCTAAGCATATGTGGAATTATTCAGAAGGGGATAGAAAGTAAAACTGAAAATATCATAATGCCCCTATATAAATTGATGGTGCGACCACACCTTGAGTACTGTGTGCAATTCTGGTCACCTCATCTCAAAAAGGATATAGTAGAACTTGAAAAGGTGCAGAGAAGGGCAACAAAAATGAACAAGGGTTTGGAACAGCTTTCATATGAAGAAAAGCTTGATAGGTTAGGACTCTTCAGCTTGGAGATGAGGCAACTGAGAGGGGGTTTATAAAATCTTGAGTGGAGTAGAATGAGTAGATAGGGAACGTTTATTTATCCTTTCAAGTAGCACTAGAACTAGGGGACACTCCATGAAACTAACTGGTGGGAGATTTAAAACAAATAAAAGGAAGATTTTTTTCACTCAATGCACAGTTAAATTATGGAATTTGTTGCCAGGGGAGGTTTTCAGGGTCAGTAGTATAGCTGGGACTGGATAAATTCTTGGATAATAGGTCCATTAACGGCTATTAGCCAAGTAGATTATGAGATGGGACCTTCTTACTGTTGGGAACAGGGAGTGATCAGCAGGGAATGGATTGCCCATTGTGACTGCTGGTACTTCTCCCATGTGACCAAAATTGGCCACTGCCAGAGACAGGATGCTGGACTTGATGGACCATTGGTCTGACTCAGTATGACATTTCTTATATTCTTATCAGCTGTGGTTGGAAGGGGTGGCCTGGAGGAGTGCTCCTCTGCCCCCCTCCCCCCTCAACTGTTTGTCAGGGCAGTCAGGGAGATCGCACATGCTCCTCTGGACCCTCCAGTCCTTACCCCATAATTGTCGCATGAGTGAGCTGCTTGTTTAAAGACACTCCCACTACCTCACACGTCCAGGGGATCGGGAGAGTCTTCTGAACACGCGAATTCCTTCGCTTGTTTAACAACACCCTTAGACAGTCCCATCCACATTGATTTATCTAGAATAGGATGTAAGAATGTGTGTTTCAAAAGAGTCGGTTAACGTGGCTTTGCTAATTCTGAAATGCAGTTAATTCTGAAATGCAGCCTATTTGCCCCAGTTACAGCTTCTCTCACTTTCTCTACAGTTTTTAACTCAATCCCTCTAGCACATGCTAACGCACACATTGCCTTGGATACACTAATTTTTCAGAATGGGTTAACAAGCCTTTCAGTGGACGGACCCCTCTTACATACTTTTAAAGACTATTCTAGACAACGCTGCTGTAGCTAGAGACCTGAGGCTGAAATTCTTGGATTTATGGTGCTCTGCTCAGACTCTTTTATTATTCAGCTGTTATGATCTTAGCTTTTGAACACAAACCCTCCAGACAAGACATCTCTTCCCTGAGACTCGAAAATCTGAAATCTTCGTTTTAAGAGAAGCTCTGTCCCTGGTAGACCACTTTCTGACTGTATGAGAGAGCGGCGCACTGGAGGGATGCTGGGCTGCCTCCCTCTTTATTCACTCTGAAGAAAGATTGCTGCCAAGGGAGTATTCCTTTGCTGTATTACCCAGGCAGCAGCTGCAGAGGGCTTTTCTTCCATGACCTAGATTTAGGATGCTTTCCCACATACTCATTTTAATGTGAGAATCTCACGTTAAATTTCCAGTAATACGAGTTTACAGTTGGGCTGTATGCCCACGTTAATTTTTTCTTGGGTTTTGGTTCTGGAAAATGGCAGATTCTGTCTTTAGACATAATGGCAACGGGTGTCTGAATGTGTGTTTTGACCTTGATACGAACACCAGTTTGGCCCTGCTTAGACACACAGCCCATCTTGGGGCAAATCGGTGTTTTGCTCGCCACCTGATCTCAGCACACAAGCACTGCCACCTTGTTCCCTGTGTTGTACCTGCTAACACGCCACACGATATCATTAGAGGCAATGCTGGCTACGTGTTCAGTCGGAACATGCAAATTGTCCTTGTGATGCAATGGTGTTCACATCGCATGTACAACGGGTGGCCAAATTGGTGTAGGGATTGTTATGGTGCTTACACACAATGGCCAAACATGTGCTTAGGGGATTTGGCACCCAATCTTTGTTATGTCTAAAGGCGCCCCATGTTACCTATCGGGTTGATGGGGGGTGGGGATGGGAGGGCAGGGGGGACTGCTGGGGATTGCCTTCCCCCCACCCTCCCTGCCTGGCAACTTACCTGGCAGTGGCAACAGCTTCTCCATCCGGCTCCTCCTGGCTGCTTCCTGGCCCGTCGCACAAGACCCCCGAAGGTCAGTATGACCGGCCACACCATACTGGGAGGCCCCATTGGGAGGGGCCAAAAGCGGTCAGAAGGAACTCAGGAGGACTGACCGGAAGGGCTGCTGCTGCTGCCACTACTAGGAAAGTCCACCATCCTAAACTCCCACCCCCCTCTTCTCGCTGGGCTGGGGGGTGGGGTGGGGTTCATCCACCCCCTCTCCCTTCATCCTCTTCCCCAAACTAATGTTTGTTTAACTAACGTCAAATTTGAATGTACTGAACGCATTCAAATTTAATGCTAGTTTCTACTTACATGAGTGTCAGGGCTGGATTTTCAGCCCTGTCATCTGTGATGGGACTAATGTGAATTTTCCCTCCCGAATGAGGTATACTGCTTGCCCACATTACACAAACTAACGTTAGATAGGAATTAACGTTCATTTGTGTAAATGGGCAAACAGCCTTTGTTTTGAAGCAAATTGCTGGTGATGATTTTGCAGTGGTGCATCTCTGTCAGCAATGGACATTCTATTAATTATTAATTATATTTATATAGTGCCAGCGGTGTACCTGGTGCTGTACAATCAACAGTTATAGACAGATCCCTACCCCCACAGGACTTACAATCTAAGAGACAAGGGAGGGGGAGACAAGGGAGAGGCAAACACTGGGAGTGGCAAGAGTTCATTCATGAGGTTGAGAAATTGTAGTTGCACATGCTTCACTTAGTTACAGAGAACTAGATTCTGAGTGAGGGGAAGAGGATGCAATTTCACTCATGATGGGCTAGGGAAGGCCTGATGGAAGAGGTAGGATTTCAGGAGGGAGCAAGGCAAACGTATCCAGGTAAGGAGTTCCAGGCATGAGGGGCAGCAAAAGAGGAGGGGCGAAGATGTTTGGAACAAGGGAGCCGCAAACAGGCAAGGATGGGAGCAGAGGAGGAGCAAAACTCCCAGGCAGGAGTGTGATGGGATACAAGAGCGGAGGGATATGGGGGAGAAAGGCCATGAAGAGACTGGAAGGTGAAAAACGGGAGCTTGTGCTGAATGCATTCACTTAAAGGGAGCCAGTGTAGGGTGGAAAGGAAGGGCTGAATGTGGTCAAAGTGATGGCCAAAGTGGATGACTCTGGCAGCAGAGCAGTGAACATCAGAGATGAGGGGGGTAAGATCAGAACAGGGGAGGCCAGGGATGTGTGCTGGCCCCGACTCTTTTCAAGATATTTTTAAATGACTTGGTCCCCTTGATGTCTGCCTCCCGCTTGTTCCCCCCAAAACTGGACTCGCATTCGGTTGGCATACTATTATATGCCGACGATGCGGCAATCTTATCTCAAACTAGGGTTGGCCTCCAGAGACAGCTTAATTTGCTGGCGGCCTATTGTCTCCAAAATAGGCTTCAAATAAATCACTCCAAAACCAAGGTTCTGGTGTTTGGCCGAGCCAGGAAAAGGTTCACCTGGGATATTGATAAAGTCCAGATTGAGCAGGTGGGGAGTTACAAGTATTTGGGGATTAGGTTTCAGGCTTCTTTGGGATGGAATTTACATTTTGCAGTGATTGGAGCCAAGGTCCGTGGGTGTATCTCTATGATACAACGTTTTTTCCACAAAAGGGAGGGTGGGTTTTTTGCCCCAGCATGCCAGGT
>QEPC01011684.1:2294727-2315859 GCA_003113815.1 Sphenodon punctatus
GCACCCTCCACATTTAAATGAGATGGTCCCCCATGCAGACACTGGGTGTCCATGCATTGGAGCGTCTCATGTAAAAACAGCCTCTGGATCAAGCCTGGAGGGGTGGTAACATTAGTCCAAGTACGACAGAGGAACCTTGCTAAATCCCCTGGGGACGTAGCCTCCAGATTCCTAACAATCTGCAGGCCCACCAGTAGCTTCCATCTTGGCACCTATTACTTTGAAATGAAGAAAGGAAGGGAAATTTATACCAGCAAACGATTCACTGCAATAACCTGCTGTGTAACCATGAAGCTGTTGCTTTTAAAAGTGAAGGGGAGAATAGGATCACTAACACTGGCAGCATCCCTTTCTGTAGCAAGAAGAACAGGGCTCTTCCTGTAACATTGCAGTCTGGACACAGAGAGAAAGTTGCTTGTGGTGTCCCCACCAAAAATCCTGCTTCCCCAAAAAAATTGGTTCCTTCTTGCCTTTGCAGCCTACACTATTCCATATGTTAGCAGTAGCCCACATGGGTGCTTTTTCACACAACACCCAGCATGAAATGTGTATCTTTTCTGTGATTTGAAGTAAATAATTAAAAGAATTTCCCAGTGCCTCCCTGGAAAATTAGAAAGGTTAAAAAAAAATGTATTCCCTTTTGTCTTTAATGGGCACACACAAATCAAAATCAACAGAAAAATTAATAACCTATTTGGCGGTACAATGTACTAACAAAATGGTGTAATAAAAATGAAATTATTTAAAGGAATATTCAAATCATACAGTCATCATTGATTTAGTTTCCAATTATCCAGAGGTAATTGTATTAAGGAAGCGCTTCATTCACTGCTTGGTGAGAAAATGTTCAAGTGTTCTAACGTCCTGGGATCTGCAGGTAATAAATAATCTGATCTGCACTCCTTCGCTGACTGGAATCCTAATACTTGTTTTACTTCATGTGGCCTAGGGCATATACTATAATATAGCTATGGAAAGGCACTTTTATGGTACTTGGGAAAGGATGCACACTACTTGACAGCAGTATATTTAAAAGACTTTGCCATATTTTTCTGGTACATCTCAGAGCTCAAGGAGTCTTAAAATTTGTCAATAATTGTGGAGGATGGGGGAAAGGCATAGCCTACGCATAGGAGGGGGTTAGAACTACGTACTGTAGCTTTCTAGGTTAAGGCAATTTTGTAAGAGCTAGGAGTGCAAAATGCAGGCACAGGTTTTGGGGACTTTTTGTCAGGGGTGGGGAACCTGTGGGCCAAATGAGGCCCACAGCTGTTTTTTATTTAGCTCCTTATCAAATCCTGGATCTCACCTGTGGATGTAGTTCCTGCCCTCAACCACTAAAAGACTGAGCTCAGGGGAAAGGGACAGAGATGAGGGTATGCACTCATAGTCTAGTCAAATTAGGCTCAAAAGAGTCTAAACCCAGACATTCAAAATAACAAAGTGGGACCAATGGTAAAATGTTTAGGGGACCCCCCTAAATGTCTCCAAGAAAATCCCCCAAACAGGTTGCGGGTTTTCCACCATTTTGAAAAAACAGTCTGCCATTTTGGAGTTTACACATACTTTCACGGAAATCGTAATTGCAACCAAACAATTGAACTTAGAGGCATGGTTTTTTTTAAAGGGATTTCATGTAAATACAACAAAGTAACATTCTACCTTGAAATACTGTGCTGCTGTGACCTTGAAAATAACATTTCTCTTTTTCGGGGCAAAATTCTGATTATTTTTGTTTTTGACAGTTAAACGGCAGGTTTTATCGGAAACAGTTTCAAATAAAAGTTGTCGAGCGTAAAAAACAATTAAATATCATATTTCATATTACACATAATGACCCATGTGACACAACTTTTATTGAATTTAAGCAAATAAAATGTTATTCTTATTCTGTTTTTTTTCCCCATTTCAGTGAATGAAGAGTGATAATGGAGCAATGCCGTCTTCGTCCGTGTCTTCATTCAGGGGGTGAAACAGTGAAGCTTACAAAAAAAAGGCCTCAACACGATTATTGAATTAAGCAAATTAAGGAAAAATGGTCTGGACAAGGAATTTGAAGGTTGTGAGGGACTCAATGTGCATGTGGAGTGTAGGAAAAGTTATACGAGGAAAAAAACTGTGACACCAAGACCGAACACACCGACTTTATTCCGAACTAGTTCCCCATCTTTTAGCTTTAAGAGTCAATGTCTATTCTGCGGACGCAGTTGCATAGATACCACAAAACTTCACAACCCTGGGAAGGAGGAGTGGAGTGCAGTGTCAACCTTGCACATTATTGCCACGATTTGCCAAGTAGCTGAAAATAGAGGAGAGTGTGATTGGGCCAAGGAGGTGCTCATAAGACTATCTGGGGTGACAGACCTAGTCGCTGAGGAGGGTCACTATCATCAATACTGCTACCAGCGTTTTCAGGTCTCTGGATCATCTAAGCCTGGAACAGTGCCAAAGGGCGGAAGCCAACCAGACACAAAAAGAGGCAAATTTTCAAGGACTATGTGAATTTATTGAAAACAATGATGAGTGCCAGTTTACAATTAGTGAACTAATTCAAAAGCTAGCTGAAATAGATCCTTCTTCTCCACCCTACAGCGAGACTCATTTGAAACGGAAACTTATTGGCCATTATGGTGAAAATATAACCATATCACAGTTGCCTGGTAAACCAGGTTTTGTTTGTTTTTCTGGGCTCATGAATAAGATGATCACAGATAAATGGTACACCGAAAGAAAAACCAATGAAACTGAAGAAAAAAGAAGAAGAATCATAGCTGCAGCCAATTTGATAAGACACAAAGTTTTTCCCGTCATTATGAACGTGACATTTTTCCAACCATTGAAGAAATTCAGAAAGGGAATTCTCAGCTTGTAGGAGAATTACTGAAGCTGTTTACAGATATTATTCTGACCCCGAAAAAAGTGAAACATGATAGGGAGAGAATTAAAACTGAAAGGAAATCACTATGTATTCAGCACGCAGTCATTGCAGTACTTGGGCCTAGATCATTTGTTTTGCCTCTCCAAACAGGCCTCAGCATTTACATTCATCGGCAATTTGGATCCAAAACTCTTATTGATTTGTTGTCAAACCTAGGGATTTACTCATCTTACAATGAAGCCGTCAGGTATGAATCAGCAGTCACAATGCACGCACAAGCCACTGTGGAAGACAACGCATATGTGCAATTTGTATATGATAATGCAGACCATAATGTCCAGACCCTGGACGGGCACCGTACTTTCCATGCAATGGGTGGAATTAAGTGTATAACACCTGCAGCAGCTGTTCAAGCAGAAAAACCAGTTCCTAGAAAAGTCTCCATTCCAGCAGCTATCACAAGTGCATTTGGACAAAGAAAAATATCATTTTATAAGCAACCCCATAAACCTGGTTATGATAATATCACTGTACAAGATGTTAGTGAAATTTCCTTGAAACCAAAGAATGCTGAAACTGCTGAGCAAATTGATTTGTTATGGATGTCAGGGACATGGATAGATATTCTACCTCGTTGTAGTTGGGGAGGCTTCATGGAGCGAGCTTGTGCTTGTCACGGGTATAGGGAAAGGGTAGAGGTACAGGAAGGAAAGGGGGAGAGGGGAACTCCCTCCCCGAATGACACACACAGGGGTGAGGCGGCTGTCTCGTAAGAGTAAGGTTATCACGGGTGAAAAACGGTCCCTCAGGGTGTTATATGGCCTTTCCCTCTTAATCAGAGGGCAACCCGACTCATCATAGGGACAACGAGAGCAAGCCAATTGCCCCAATGGGAAATGGGGAGACAATAGACACAAGACCCACTCACGCAAGGTTGAATTCTGGGCCCAGGAAACCGTGCAGTCTGGTGGGGGAGGTAGGGGATCGGAAATACCCAGGGATGGGGAGGACGAGGGGAGAGGTAAGGGAGACTGGGAAAAGGGGAAGGGGGAACAGGGGAAGTGAGGGGACAGGGACTGGCAGTCAATACAGGAGCGAGGTGCAAGGAATAAAATACCACAGGAGCCAACTATGAGGGGGTAGGATACAGGAATAAGGGCTTTCCACGGGTTCAGACTGAAGCTTTCCACAAGAACAAGACGTACAACAAGGAATCTCACTCACACACACACTCACCGCGTTGTATTCTGGGAAGGGGGAAACACACAGGGAAGTCAGATGCACTCTCCACGCTCTCACAAGGAAGGTCCAAAAGGTAGGGATCTCAGGCACAAGGTTCACAACTCCAAGCAATCAACGGGGCCAGTCTCTCGAAGCGATCACCGGCGGGGGCTCCAAGCCCCGCCGGTAGTCTTTATAGTCCTTAGCCCTAAGTCCTCCCACTACATGCAGGGCGAGGCCCGAACTTCCTCCAACCCCCCCTCCCCCCCCCACCGTGCGAGTGGCAGAATGCATTGCATCTGGGCGGGGCTTCCCCCGTCCCTTCAGACGCAGCAATAGCTCCTCCCCCCGCCAGCCCTACCCGGCTCTGTGTGTTGCCGCTTATTGAGGCGGAGCCCTAGTTGGCCCTTCAGACGCCCCACAGGGGGTGTGTCTCCTGATAGTGCTAGTGAGTTGTTTGAGGTTTCAGCTGTGCTCCCACTGGCATTTATTAACCTGGATCCTGGCAATCTCTCCACTATATTCACCTCACTACAACAAGTAGCAGAAGAAGGTATACAATCTGGTCAGCCAAATGTGATGGTGACATATGACCAGCCACTGTTTGCGAAAGCAATGGAAATGGTTCTCGCAGCTGCTCCAGAAAGCCCACTTAAATGTGTGGTAGTGCGCCTTGGTGGATTCCACCTCCTGCTCTCTTACATGGGCTCAATCGGTCAAATAATGAGTGAAAGCGGCTTAGAAAACCTATGGCAGACAGTATATGCGAAGAATAGTGTAGTCCATATGCTAAGTGGACGGGCTTATTCAAGAGCAGTTCATGCCCATTTGTTGACCCTTCATGCTTTAGCTACTCTTCTCCTTGAGGAAACTACAGAAGATGACACCTTAGTTCACAGTTTGAGAGAGTGTTACAGTTCACTTTTCAACAGTACAGCAAACCTACAAAACATTGTTGACTCCCAGCCCCTTGTAAATCTAACAACTCTACTAAAGGAGAAAGTAAAGCATGCTGAAACTAATGGTGGGCGTACTGCGAAACTGTGGATTCAGTACATGAGTATGGTGAAGATTATGTGTTTGTTTATCCGAGCTGAGCGTTGTGGTGACTGGCAGCTACATCTCTACAGTGTACAGCAAATGCTGCCATACTTTCATTCAGCTGGCCACTTCAACTACGCAAAATCTGCACATGTGTATCTCCAAGAAATGCTTCAACTGGAAGAAAAGATGGATCCTGGAGAATTCCAAAAGTTTTCTACACAAGGCTTCTTCACTATTCGCAGATCAAGCAAATTCTGGGCTGGTATCTGGTCTGATATGACCATTGAGCAGGTATTGATGCGTTCCATGAAGAGCACTGGTGGGCTTACCCATGGTCGCGGTATGTCCGCATCCACACTTGCAAAGTGGGTGCATACAATGCCAGCCACCTCAAGAGTAGTGGACGCTATTGAAGAGTTCGGCGGAGTCCAGGGTGCATCCTCAGAACAGCACATAGATCTGAGATTGTCAAGACAGGATCGGGACAGGGCTGACATTCACACATTTATAAACTGGTTCCATGTGCACCACCCTTTCCAAAGACATTCACCTGACCTCACATCTCTCTTCAGCGGAGTTATTGGAGACAGCTCAATAAACTGTGATCAAGCTTTGGAAATCGGACTGTCGTCTCTCAAGAATACTGTTGGCAAGCTCTTTAGCAAGGTCCACTACCGGCGCAAAGACACGGCAAAGTCTTTGGCTACTGTAAATAAGGTTGTAAGAGTGAACAATGAAGACATTGTGATTAACTCAAACCAGCTTTTCCACAGAATGCTATGCACTGTGCGAAGTGATGAAGAGTTGGCAAACTATTTGTCATATGAATTGACTGCCCAGCCACCATCACTGTTTGATAATACTTCAATCCGGAAGGGCACGAAATCATCTCTTGTTCTTGTTCTGGATACATTCTCACCATGTGAATTGTCCGTTCCACTCAATGCAACATATACAATTGATGGTGGCCACCTTTTGCACAGAGTTGTATGGCTACGACCAGCAACCTACAGACAAATATGCGAGCAATATGTCGTGTACGTCACGGAGCACTACGGTAGATGCCACATTGCGTTTGACGGCTATGAAGGAGGCCCCACCATAAAAGATGTCGAGCACCTAAGAAGAGGAAAATTAGTGACTTCAGTTCAGGTGAATGTTGAAGACAATGTTGATGTTTCTATGTCCCAACATGACTTTCTCGCAAACAAAAAAAACAAAGCTAGATTCATTACACTCCTAAAAGACCATCTTCACGCAGCTGGATGCCAGGTTTACCAGGCAGTCGGGGATGCAGACACTCTAATCGTATCAAAAGCCATGGAAGTAGCATCATCAGGTCCATCAGTACTTGTGGGAGAAGATACTGATCTCCTGGTCTTGTTGATCACTCATGCGACAAATGAAACACACATGCTAATGCCTGGCCTGAAAAGGAAAGCAGATCACGTATACAGCAGTCAGAAGATACAGAACAGTTTAGGAGACATGAAAGAGTATATGTTGTTCCTCCACGCATTTACAGGGTGTGATTCCACCTCCGCTCCTTTCAAAAAAGGGAAAAAGAATGCTTACAAACTGCTTTCTACAGATGATTCGCTTCGTCACCAAATGGATGTCTTTAATTGTGCTTCATCTTCCCCAGAGTCAGTTGCAGCTGCAGGAGAAAAGTTCTTCCTGGCTATGTATGGTGTTAAGGGGCAACCAAATCTTGGCACAGCAAGACATCGCATTTATCTGAAGACCGTGGCCAAGCAGAAAGTCGGCGGTAGCTTCAACCTAGCAGTACTCCCACCCACCCCGGCTGCACCATGCCAGCATTCACTATGCGTGTATTTACAAGTGCAGCAGTGGAGGTATATGGAACTACCATCTACAGACTGGGGCTGGAAGCTCCACACTGATAAACTCCTCCCAGTTCCAACACTACAAAAAGCTGTTCCAGAAAACCTTCGCAAACTTATTATGTGCAACTGCAAGACCTCATGTGAAAGAAATTGTGAATGCAAAAGGAGTGGTCTTGAATGCTATTTTATGTGTGGCCAGTGTGCAGGTTATGGATGTAGCAATAGCCCACTCATGGTCGACGAATGCCAATATGATGATACCAATGAGATGACCTGTACAGTCCCCAAGGAAAAGGACATTGATGATCCCGGTGAATTAAATTTACCACCAGCGAAACGAAAACGCCCAAATTAAATATGGAACAATGGCAATACAAGTCATAATAATTCAGATGTCTTGAAATTAAAATTAATTATTATAAACTCCTTGTCACTAACGTTGTATCATTTACTCACCAGTATTTAATGTAACAGTAATAGTGTGTTTGTAAATCATATACTTTAAAACAAAGTTTTCATGAGTTGCGATTCCTTCGCTTTATTCTATTTAGTATTATTATTATTATTTTGTTTATATATCATACACAAAAAGTTGTTAAACTGAAAATAAACCATATTCTTATTTCAATTGTTATCGTTGTCTGACTACATCATTATATTACCTTTTCCTACTATTTTATTATTGACATTTTGTGTGCCCTGACCATTCTATATAGCTCATTATGTGTAATATGAAATATGATATTTAATTGTTTCTTTACGCTCTACAACTTTTATTTGAAACTGTTTCCGATAAAACCTACCGTTTAACTGTCAAAAACAAAAATAATCAGAATTTTGCCCGGCAAAAAGAGAAATGTTATTTTCAAGGTCACAGCAGCACAGTATTTCAAGGTAGAATGTTACTTTGTTGTAGTTACATGAAATTCCTTTTTAAAAGGAACAATTAAAAAAAAAACATGCCTCTAAGTCCAATTGTTTGGGCGCAATGACGATTTCTGTGAAAGTATGTGTAAAGTCCAAAATGGCAGACTGTTTTTCCAAAATGGCGGAAAACCCACAACCTAATTTGGGGGGATTTCTTTGGAGACATTCAGGGGGGTCCCCGTAACATTTTCCCATTGGTCCCGCTTTGTTATTTTGGATGTCTACCTCAAAGCCTAATTTGACTGGACTATCAAGGACAGAGGATGGATCCATGGCATAGATCAGTGATCTGGACCATCTCTTTCTTTTCATCATCTTGAGCAGTGGCACAATCCTTAAGCACCCCGTTGTCTTGGATAGTGATCAGGTGATTAAGATGTTAGTCATGTGATTGTGCATTGTTTCTAAGCACTGTCACTATTTTTGGCCACTGGTCTGTCCCCCTCCCCCTGTTAACCTCCTATTAACTCCTCCTTGGTTGCACAGATGTCTCAAATGCCTAATTACTGTGTCCGGGATGCACACATGCTTAAAATGACATGTAAGTATTACCTCATTCACACCTTTGGCAGCAGCACTCCCGCGAGGACAAGATGCAGTGGGGGAAGGAGGCAGAGGCCATCACAACTTCCGGTGCAAATGGGGTTCTGCTGCGACAATACTCACGAATTACAGGGCTCAAAATGTGGTATATGTTTTAGTGTGTTTACCGTTACTTCTGGTGAACGATCATAGAGTTCAACACAGAGAGTGGCTTTGGTTTGTCTTGCAACTTCCTACAAAACTGAAGCCATTTTTGTCTTGCTCCCAAGCAGGGGGCCAGCAACCATCTCCCTCCTCAGGTTGGCGAGGAAGACTGATTGAGAGGGAGAGAAAGGAGCAAGGTTTCTGCTGCTGGCAAAACCTTCCGTCCTCACTCAGCAGCTGCCTCAGCTGTGCTCACTTCCCCTCCCCAGTCACGAGAAGCTGGGAAGCACTACCCTCCCCTCCCTGCCTCCATAGTCCCAGTGGGGCACCTCAGACAAAGCCTCATTCTGCATGACTCTGTCCCTGTGTGCACTCATTTAGAGTTCCCCATAATTTCACCCTGTCCAGGTGCTGTGGCGGATGCAGCGGCCTGCCCCCCCAGACCCGAGAAGACACAGGGGAGCGCAGAGACCCGGGGGCGGCACCACCAGCCGTGGCACTAGCACAGACCCCCTGGAGGCAGGACTACGCAGGGGGCAAATGCTCTGGCGTCATCAGGCCATGACGTGCCCAGCAGCGGGCGGGTGCATTGAGGGAGGGGCCGGAAGCTGAGGCCTGAAGAACCAGCAGCAGCGAGGAGCGGGGATGGACAGAAGGACACAGGCTGCAATGCAGGGAAGTATTCCTGCGCACCGGAATGGGGGTGGGAATTGTAATCAGGGCTGCCCGTGTTGGAACGTGGCAACTGCTGGCGGGGGAGGAGTAACTGGATACTGGACACTGGACCAAGGGTGCAGGGAGTGGGAGGGTAGGATCAGGCCTCGGCCTGCGGAGGGCCCCCCACCCAGAGAACAGGGTGCTGTCCCTGTCCTTCGGAAGGTGCCTCCAGAGAGAAAGGGGGTGTCCCCACCCCGCCGGACCAGGATCTGGAAGCCGATGGGGCACATATTTAGGGGACACACCACAGGTGCAGTTAGTTTCTATGTGTCTTTCTCTGGATCCACTCATTTTGTGAGAATGTATGGAGCCATCTCGAAGAACCTTGGGATTTAAAAGTGACAGTACTGTATAGTGAGGAGAGGGAGCAGTGCATCATGGAATATCATGCTTTTTACTGTGGGGCAGGAGCAGTGCATGGGATATCCTCCAGAGAAGCTGTGGAGGGTCGCATGTCAGTGCTGACATCCAGTGTTTAAGTAAGTACCAGTAGATGTAATTGTGTAAGTGCAACACAGTAAACATGGGGACATACACGTGGTGGCTAAACAATGATGTCGACACACATCACATCCAGACACCCATTTCTGTTGCATCTAAAGGCACTCTAGGCCTCCACCCCAATAAAGCCTAACTTCTTAAACTCCGGCTGTTTATTTTGTCAAAACCAACAGATTATTGCAGTAGGCACTACACACTCACAGTGTTGGATGTGGCAATGGTGCTCAACATTTGGAGACTGTCTTCTTCCTGGCTGTGGTATTTGACAACACCAACCTGCTACACACAAGTAACTTTGACACTGTCTCTTTGCTTCTCCTTTACATTTCACCCTTCTGTCTTTTCTCCTTGCTCTCTCCCTTTTTCTTGCTCTCCCTTGATCCACCTCCGCTGATGCTGCTCCCCCAGTTCAGAATGGTTGAGTTGGGGAGATTTCCAAAATGCTGCTGCTTTGTCCAGTTCCCGAATATTAATTTTGATTGGTGGCTGTAGCACTAATCAATTCAAGTTACAGAAGCAGTCAGGGCTATCGCTAACTCAGCTGCACTCCTTATTGTGTCTGCCAAGATTAGAGTTGCCAACTTTACTGAAAGGGACAGGGCAAAGAGACCCTCCTACCCATTTCTGATGTGTCCACGCTTTCACGATACTGTGAAGATGATGACGCTGCATTGGAAAAGGGGGTGAGAGTGCCTCATGGCCCAGCCCTGCTTTCCCTGAAAAAAAATCTAGTTGTGCCTCCTGGCTAGCCCAGGGAATTAGTGGCTCTGCCTGGAGATGATGCAGCAAAACCCAGAGATTCCAGGTTAAACCAAGAGGCTGTAAGTTATCTTATCCAGGATATGTTTTAAAGAAAAGAACAGTATGATGTGGCTTCCAACAGCACATGTGTTTGAGGATGGAAGCCTCAATCAGTATAAAAAATAGGTGTTCTTATCCAAACCCCTCTTCTTGTATGACCTTGGGGTGATCTGTGCTTTCAGGATTGCACAAAGATATTTGTATCTGTGCTCTCCAAAGTGCAGTGGTTGTTCCAGTAGCTAACACCGGGCAAAGGAACAGAGTGAGAAGAGCGAAGAGGTAAAAATTAGGAAATGCCAATGGAGGAGAGGAGGGAGGGAGAAAGGGAGGGACAGTTGGGAGTAACCCTTTTATTTATTGATGACAGACACAAGACTGATGCAGTACCTCATCCACCCAAGTATCCAAGTGTGTCATGAAGAGACACAGGTATCTAAATAAGAAATCAGCATCTAGCCCTTAATGTACCATCTATTCACATCCCCCTACCACATAGAAGGAATCTATCTCCCCACATCAGAATCTAAAAAAAAATCCTGAGGAGTCTTAATAGAGGGAAGGGGAAAACCCATCTGTTGCTTATTTGAACTACCAAGGGGAGAGAGGAGAGGCCACTAACATGAGCAGCAGTTCTTTACTGTATGAATTCCCTGATGGAGCTCAGTGTCTGCATGGGGTGGGAGTGTGGTGCCCTTCCCTCAGTTAATGTGCTTTAGTTATTTTGCTAATCAAGCATATAGTCACTGGCCAGCATATTTAAACAGTCTGCCATCCCTGGTGCGTGGGTACCGATGAATCAGAGTCACTGATGCAAATGCCCTAGTGTGGCAGCCAGGCCATTTCCTTGTCCATGCAAAATCATTTTTTCCCCCTATGTTTCTCTTCAGTCTAGTTTCTGGGACCAAATCAGTGGGGCTCACCATGCTTTCCTTGGCACGTTGTTCATGGCTAGATTGGCTCTCCTGATAGTCCAACATTTTCTTGTTAGTTCCACATTTCATTCCTACTTTACACCTCTTTGCCCTCCCCTCACCAATTTCTCTCCACGAGTGGGGGATACAGTCTCCAAATATTTGTAGACTATTGGCTTTTCTCCTGCAAGTCGTTTTGGAGTGCTCAGCAGTAAGTGCCAGGCTAAAAGGCTGAGAAATGTGAGGGGCTTAGAATTATATGTGATGTTCCTCAGACAGTAAAAGCAAATTCCAACTGTTCTTTGTCCCTTCCCTTAATCCCCTCACCCTTTTTATCCTTCTGAGAATATCTGGAGAATACTTTTAAACCTATGCAAATAGAGTACTATAACAGATGCCCCTAATTTTCTGCAGGACTAGGGGTGCTGGATAAGTCCTTGCAGAGTGCAACTCTCCAGGGAGCAGGGCAGGTAAGCAAGTATGTGGTCCTTTAAGAGGCCAAGTGGCTAATGTGCCAATGGGGAGTTGACTGCTTGGTCCTTGGTGGGAGCTACAAGGTTGCTGGGCAGCTGAGGACAATGGCTGGGAGTATAAAAGGCTGAGCCAGAGAGCTCACAAAAGGCCACCAGGGAAGGGTGCTGTATTATGCACATTTTATGTGTGTACTAACAGGTGAGCTGAGGTCAACTAACAGTTGACTGAAAAAAAAGCAAAGTGGGGGGAACATGAGGTAGTTTTCCTGATGTTGTGCTGAAGTGAATGAACTCTTGTGAATGTATTGGAAAGTGAACAAAGCAGGCTTGCTGGTGCAAGCAGCAGAGGCGGTTAATGAAACAAACATATCTTTCTATCAGTTCACTGTGCAAACTTAAAGTGACTGGTATTTGCTGAAAATCTGAAGGCCCCCCTCCCCCCCTCAGTTTTAATAGAAACAGCTTTCCTTTGCAAACTTTGATAACTGGTTTGCTAATGTTTCTGCAAATTCCTAGAGACTCTGTGTTTAACTGAAAATACAAAATTGTTTTACGTTCAAATTGGGTTTAGGAAGGTGGTTCCCAAATTTGTTGCCAGAACAGCCCTGTTTTGAAATTTAAATATCACCTCATGACCCCGGACAGCAACAATCAAACAGTCTGTCAAACATCGATTGGGATCATGACTCCCTCTTCAGATGGTGCAACCCCACGTGGGGTTAGGGTTGTCACCTATGCAAATTTTTTAAGAACACTTATGAAAAATACATGTTCCAGGCTCTGCATTGGCGCCTATGTGTTCCCTAAAAATGTGCATCGGTGGCAACCCTACTTGGGGTCCCAACCCACAGGTTAGGTACTCCTGGCTTATGATCTGACTGCAAAGATTAAACTACACTAAATTAAAGCTGATGAAAGGGGCCAGGATTACAATAATGCAGAGGGCATAGGTTTAAAGAAAGAAACAATATATCATACAATTAGGGTAATAGGAACTGTTACCAGATCAGCCACCGACTGGTACAAGAGGCTTCTCAGGAAATTGTAAAAGAAACCCCAGCCCATAAGGGTACAATTATGTAATCACTTGCCAATAAAGGAAGTTACTGTTCTTAACCTCCGCTCTTGGTGGTTGACTTATGCCTTGAGTCAGGAGTGTTTATATCCATTAGGAGTTCTTATATGGGCTGATGTAACCATGGAAGCATTAGCCATATAAATGTTTAATCCTTTATAAAATCTTCCTAAGCACTCAGCCTCAACATAACCTTGTGGCAGAGAGTTCTACTAACTGTTAATTCCTGCAAGGAACCAGGCCTTGAACCAGCACCCTTGGGGCCCTGAAGACAATGACTACTAGCCGTGGCTCAGATTTTCCCTGTGGGCTGTCTGTACTTGCCAGGCCATGCTCTCTGACAGGCCCCTGGTTCTGGTCCCTTGCCACACCCTCCTCGCTGCCTGATTGGCTTGTGGCCAGGTCACTTCCGACCCTGAAACCTACTCTGGCCCTGATCCTGCCCAACTAGGGTGGCCAGATATGCACATTTTAGATAACACTTATGAGAAATACAGGCTGGCCTGCAATCTGTATTTCTCATAAGTATCCTCTAAAATGTGCATACCTGGCCACCTTATGCCCAACTTATTCCCAACTGCTGTACCTGACAGTTCCCGTATATGAGTTTTAAGTGTACTGCTTTTTAATGGCTCTAGATGGCCTCTGGATTTTAGATTATGAAAGTCAACTTTCGGGAGATTTTTCTGCCCATAAAAACGGAGGGATCATCATTTGAAGTAACAGTTCACCCTAAACTAGTTTTCAAAGCTCCCTGACTGGAGCAACCCTTAGACTAGGCATGGAGAACATTCTCTCTTGCAGACTGCTTTGAAAACTAGTGAGCCGGATCAGAGTTGAGGGATGAGGAAAGATAACGGAGGGTTCAGATCATGAATCTATGCTAGGGTGGCATAGGGACCTCCCAGAGACCACTTTGAAGATTAGTATAAGCTCCAAGTGCTGTGTAGTAGTTGCGGGCAGGGGTGCTTAAGAGATGCATTCAGGAAGAGGAAAGTCCAAATCATGGATCTGTCCCCTGTACTGGGTCCCCCTGCTGGAGAAATTAGAGGATATCGGGCTGCAGTTCCCTTCCAGATGCTACTGTAAACCAGTCTCCTCCAAACTGATAGCACCACTTCCCGGGCAGGGAAAATTCAATTGGGGTTGTAAAAAAGAATTGGAGACCCTGGCATAAAAAGAGAAGAGGGTTAAAAATCATAAATAACAAACTTTAACTTGCCCTCTCCCCAAAGTACATAAAGTATAGTAATTAGTTCTTCTCCCTAAGAACTTTCTCATTTTGCATTGCGTCCCTGAAGTTAAAAGCAGCGCTAACCACATTTTCAGTGTGTGGTGGGAGGAAGAAATAATTTAATTGAGAGGGAAATTGCTTGTGACTGTGAAGAGGAAGCTCACTCTGGTTTATTTAGGGGGTGAGGGGAATTGATAAGTAGGAGATCAACAGTGGGGGAAATTGTGGAGAAGTAGTTATGAGAGAGATACAGCTATATTTCAGTGGTGGGAATGCTCTGTGTTTACGAGGGTATTGATTATGAATGGGATGGGAATGGGGAGTTGAAACAGGCTTTGAATGAAAAAGTAAGGAGAACACAACTTGCCTACAGAGGGAAAATTACCCACTGTCTACCTGTGTGAGAGGGTCGGATCTAGCTATTGGTTTTGAGGAGTGAATTGCTTTGGATTAGAAAAAGAGGAAGAACTGGGTTGCTGCATGAACTAAATGCAAGCAGAAGAATTCAACATTTAGGATCAACCCAAAAAGGCAAACACTGAAAGTCACTGCACGTTAGCTTTTATTGACATGACTTGTGTTTGTCCAGGGCAAATAATGCCAGGCACAATTTGTGATTGCAAAGCCAAGTTTGACTAGGAGACTATGCTTGCTGGAAGATGGCCCAGGAGTCACTCATAATTAGTGAGAGACCAATGACAGACCAATGGTTCATCCAGCCCCACATCCTATCTCTGAAGTGGCTAGTTTTGGTTGCACGCAACAGCTCATAATGGAGAGATCCATCCCCTCTATTTACTCCCAGCTCACAAAAGTCAGAGGTTACAGCACCAGCCAACTTGACTATAAGCCATTTTTGGACCTATCCTCTAAGAATGTATCCAAGGATTTTAAAAGGTTTTTAATCCTTTTTAAAACCCAGTTACTGTACTGGCCTTCAACTGTCACAAAGCCACAAAGTCCAAATGCATAGCTGAATTTCAAACAAAATACCCAGAGCCTGGATTCTAGACTCTGGGGCCTGACAAGCTAGTTAGTTTCTGTCACTGTTTGTATTTGTCATAGTAGTTTACAGAAAGTTCAAGAATGCGCATAACTTGGATTTACCAGATCTGTGTGTTCCCACATTTCTGGTTGTCCAGGTCTGAAGCTTTGGTTTGGGACCAGTGTCATAAGGAGACACTGGGCTACATGTAGACTACAGGTCTAACATATGTAAAGGTAAAGATTAAACATGTATGTAATGTGAAAACTGAGAACTGGAAACTCACTTCATGTAATGGGGAAATGCAAAGTCATGCCAAATGTGTATTCAGAAAAAGCCTAAACACCTCTGCAGACAGTAGCCCTAGACCATTGAGTTGCAAATGGATTTCTTCCTGTGGATGTGACTGAAATCAGAGAGTCACCGGGTGGGAAAATAAAACAAAGGACCCTGGAAGGGTACTTAATGGGGGGGAGACAAGACAATGAGGGGGCTATCTTGCAATCTCTTGGACTTGTCCGACTTGGTTAAGATCAGCTGGTTGAGCTGCATCTGCATCATCAGATCTTACCAGCCAGAGAAGGGCTGCACCAAAAGGAAATATGAAGTAAGGTTTTTGGAAACTCTAACGGCTGATACCCGGCCAAGCTTTCCATCACTGGCTGTGACATGAACTGAAATACCCTTGGACCTTGAGTAGGGTAAGCCTAAGTCCAAGTACAAATAGGAATGCGTTAACGTTATAGGTTATGTTATTTTGATTTCTGCACTCTCGAGTATAATCTTGCACTGCATGCTTATTCATGATTTATTCATTAAATTACTTTTTACTGAACTTCATATGGTCTAGTGGAATTGCTAATCCTAACATTGGTGGGATACAGTTTGGGGTTAATTCTGTGTTTACAAACACAAACAAACCTAGAGAGAGAGAGTCTGTGCTGGGAAACTCTGTGGCTGAAAAGGTGGCCAGCAGGTTCACCCGTTGCAGGCTCAATCAATTCGAGAGAGAGAGCTGATCCAGTGAGAACTGCAAGCCAGGGAAACTGAGTCACAACAGCCTATAGTGGGGTACTGAGCCCCAAATTCCATGACAACCAGTTATGGTTCCTCCAGAACCATGACAGGCTCATTTTATCCTCTATAGGCTACACGCCCATGCTAGAAGCCTGCAGTGGCTGGAGGGTAAGGAATCGCTGTCCTACCCACCCCATGCTACTTGTTGCTGGCCACCTGTATATGGACAAGCACACTACGGCTGTAGTCTGATGCTTGTTCCCATACAAGGTGTGAATAATTCAGAGTGGGTGGTGTGTTAGGTACTGGCACAAGCTCCTAGTTCAGACTCAGCCATAGTAGTCTGCTGGGAAGCACGTGTATAATTATGTGTAGATTGCCCTTTCTGTAATCTACTATGACAAACAGAACAAATGACTGAAACTGATAGAAAAGGTGTTTTATTTTAGTCATGAATCCAGAGCTCACTCCTGAGCTTAAATATCAGGCTCTGGCAACAAATGATATTTGAGTTAATGGGTTTGAATGAATGCCAAGTTCAATCTCAGTGCAAATTCAAAAAGAGGAGAAAAACCTGGAGGAAACCCAATGATTTATGTGTTGGAACATAAGGCTGTTAACAAGCAGCAGCAATCAAAGTATCAACAGGACTGTAATGTCATGGAAAAACCCACACAACTTTTCATCAGAGCAGTCAATGGTTCTACGATGAGGAAGAACTAGATTTTGATGTATTGCTAATGAATGCAAAAAGGAAGATGTCTGTTTCCTCCTGTCAACTAAAAGCTCCCTCTATATCTTTGTGGGGGGAAATGGGGGTGTTGTGTAATTTGATAGTCTGTCTTGAGTACACTTACATGATTTGTATTCAGAATGGGAAACAATTTGCGTTGAAGTTGGAGCTTGCCAGGCACCAGAGTCTAGAATCCCGGCCATGGGGAGTCTGAGCAAGGTTCCTTACCATCTGCACCATTATGACCAAAGGTCAGAGCAGGGATGTGCCTCCCGTAGGAAGCTCAGATCTGGGCCAAGCCTGAAAGGGTCAGGTTGCCCAAAGGCTACTTCTCTTGGGAGGAGAATACAGGATATATTTCCCTTTCCTCCTACACCCGGTTCCTGTTGTCTTCTCACTATGACCTGCATGCCGGCCCTCCAGCCTTGCCTGCTCTCCAACCTTCCTGCTTTTAGCAGAGAGCAGGTTATTTGGGCTATTGGCCCTTTAAGGGAGGTAGCACCAGCATGGGAGCTGCAGGTGCTATCTGAGGCTCAGGTACTAGAGTGAATAAAGGATAGCACCTGGATTCCTCACACCTCACATAGGCTTTGGGCTGCCCCAGCCATGCCCAACCCCAAAGAGTCTGAGCAAGGCTCAGTCTAGAAAGAATTAGCTAGGAACCTGCCAGCACAAGAGGCAGAGGTGAGTAAAGTTCTGCCTACAAGGGGCTATCCCGTAGCTAGGAGGCTACTCCTGGCAGAAGAGACACCTAAGCCATAGGGTTGGTGCTTGGCTAAGGGTCTAAAGACACTGAGTAGTAGACATAACAGTGATGCTGAACTGTATGTGTGTGATAATAAAGACATTAAGAAAGAAGAGAGACCCAGTGTGATGTGCCTCCTTGGGTGACATCCTGCTAGGGTACCCCTCTACACTGTTACACGATTGATCCACCAGAAGTGGGAGTTAGTTGGAGGGAACTGAGTGAATTGTTTTAGCATGTTGCCTTGAACATTATAATTCTTCACAATAAACTTTAATCTAGTTTTTTTTCAGGGTGTTTCTATATTCTGAAATACTCACTTTTCTTAGGATTTTCAAATAAGACAAGTTCCTCCTACCCCCTCAATAGTTTTATATGATTTAATAATTTTTATATTTGGAGGCCATATTTTACTTCTTGTATTTTTATCTTTTTGTTGTAGCTCATTTGAAATCAAATGTTTTTATATTTGCTCCTATGTGCAAAATACATAAAAGTAATAAAATCTGAATTCTAAATGCAGTTATGTATCACAGCATAAGTCAACAAACTCTTTTGTGATTTCCTCTGTGATCGATGGGAGTCCATGACTGCACTTAATTTGGCCCAGAACAGGAAATTGCAAACAATTTCAGATAAGGTTTGGCATCATATTTATATCTGCCACAGGGTATTTGTACCATCAGTGACTCAACTGTGGGATCCTTGTAGAACGTCTAGGAAAGACAGATTCTCTCTGGTCTGTGTTCAAGGGATCCATCTGCTTCTTGGTGGGGTTATTTTTACTGTGTGTTGCTGTGCCAAACAGTTGTCCATTCTGTTGTGTTTTCATAAAAAGGCACCTGTTCAGTTTAGATACTGCTCAGTCTGTTCCACTTCATTAGTCTGCACTGCTCCTCCGAGAGCTCTTCAAATAGTTTAGGTTGCCAGTTTGCTCTTTTCCCCAGAAGCCAATTTCGTTCAGAAGCTCTTGTGACTGGGCCAACATCATTTCTTCATCAAGGGATAGCCTCTCATTTGCTGCATTTGATGACTCTCCTAAGGGGGACTGTCCCTAGAGTGTTATCATGGGCTATAAAGGATTGAGTTAAACCTTACCTAACACTTGTCCATGCAATATTAATTTCTTGGCAAACTACACTGATTTCTCCTAATGACAAGTACTCTTAGGTTTATATCCCGTAGTGCTGTGGCATGATAAAGATGTGACAGAATATTGTCTCCTGAGTATATGTAAGAGGAGTAGCTACAAGTAGGAACACAGATACTGTAGGTAGCTTCAGTAAGCATGCAGACTGTGCGGATCCTGCTCCAGGGTGCAAAATGTAGAAGAGAGGAGACTTGTGAGGAGAAGATGAAGAGATCCCAACTCCTCCCCTCCCCACATCTAGATGTGTATAAGAGACAGGCCCAGGAGTCACTCATAATTAGTGAGAGACCAATGACAGACCAATGGTTCATCCAGCCCCATGGGCATCCTATCTCTGAAGTGGCTAGTTTTGGTTGCACGCAACAGCTCATAATGGAGAGATCCATCCCCTCTATTTACTCCCAGCTCACAAAAGTCAGAGGTTACAGCACCAGCCAACTTGACTATAAGCCATTTTTGGACCTATCCTCTAAGAATGTATCCAAGGATTTTAAAAGGTTTTTAATCCTTTTTAAAACCCAGTTACTGTACTGGCCTTCAACTGTCACAAAGCCACAAAGTCCAAATGCATAGCTGAATTTCAAACAAAATACCCAGAGCCTGGATTCTAGACTCTGGGGCCTGACAAGCTAGTTAGTTTCTGTCACTGTTTGTATTTGTCATAGTAGTTTACAGAAAGTTCAAGAATGCGCATAACTTGGATTTACCAGATCTGTGTGTTCCCACATTTCTGGTTGTCCAGGTCTGAAGCTTTGGTTTGGGACCAGTGTCATAAGGAGACACTGGGCTACATGTAGACTACAGGTCTAACATATGTAAAGGTAAAGATTAAACATGTATGTAATGTGAAAACTGAGAACTGGAAACTCACTTCATGTAAGNACACATCACAAAAACTATCTGCTGTGGAGACAGGGAGTGCAACTCCCCATAAAGGCAACGAAGGCCGCCAGAAGAAAGAGGATGGAGAAAAGAGTTACAGAGCAGCAGAGAGGGGTACAAACAGAGTAACCCAATACCAGGAGAGAGTGAGACAAACCCTTTAAACTAAAGAACTACAGGAGGGGAGTTCCAGGAAGCTAGAAAAGGAGAAAACAACAAGGGCTTAACTAAAAGGAAAGGGCTAATAGAGCCAGACAGGGCATGCCCGCCCACCCACCAGCTGTGGATTTTACATGAGACTCATCCACGCATGAACGCCCAGATTTCTGGGTGTTCATGCATGAGTGCCGCCCGTGTAAAAAGGGCCTAAGAAAGGAATCCTAGCCAGACCCCAAAAGTCAGACACAAGTGGGACTTACAGGGAAGTTGAGGTTACAGCTTCCTCAGGGGGGCTAAAGCCAGAGGCAGACACACAACAATTTATACATAGTAGACCTAAGGTTGGATGAATCCTAAAATATGCCAGAGAACTAGGTCGTTAACACAAAACAAAGCACATAATAATCTACACCTGGATAGAGGGGAACTGGGGCACAGAGTACTCACGGAAACAAGGGGACAGTGAGGATGCGGAGGAGAGTAGTGAATAGCCCATTTAAGGGGGGGAGCAGCACAATTTCCAATTTCAAGCAATTTCCAGAACTCCCTCACCCAGCACATAAGTACTATGAGCACCGTATTGCTGGCCCCAATGCAGCCTCCATATGCCTATTTTAGGGTTGCTACCTCTGGTGGTTTTTTACCTGACACTCTCATAGGCCAAAATGGAAGTGTCAGATAAAAAATGACCACGCCTGTTCTGTCACCCCCACACACAACAGGGACTGCCGCCCCACTTGTTCCCATCCACCCAGTCTAGACTTCCCAATTAGCCAACCCTAGCCACTCAGCAACAACTTTCCCAGGGCCCTTCCCAACTGGTTCCTTCAACTGGGCCCTTCCCACCATGCCCCTCCCCCCCCATCACATCAGCATGACTAGGGCCGCTTTTAGACGAGCGGTGGTCCGTTTTGCGTCAGCAGCGCGCACATTTTGAAACTTCCGCCTGGTCTAATTAGACGAGACGGAAGTGGCTTAATATGCGCATATTACGGCAGAGGTGCATTTTTTAAGTGCGCAAATTAAATACCGCGATTATGAGGTATTTAATTCGCGCACTTAAAAAATGTGCCTCCGTCGTAATATGCGCATATTAAGCCACTTCCGTCTCGTCTAATTAGACCAGGCGGAAGTTTCAAAATATG
>QEPC01011684.1:2334470-2348981 GCA_003113815.1 Sphenodon punctatus
ATGAGGGTGGGGAGGGGGGATGGGCATGGGTGAGAATAAGGGGTAGGTTGGCTGGAGAAAGGCCACTGGAGGTGGAAGAGGGAGAAGGAGGGGGGCCATGAGAAGGGTGAGAAGGAGGGAGGAGATAGAGGGTGAGGAGGTGAGGGAGGTATGGGGAGGCATCATAGGTGGTAACTGTGCGGGTATCAGAGGGCAACCAGGCCTGAGGGTGTCACGGGAGCGAGTGTGTGATGTCCAGCGGCGATGGTCGGAGGCGGCTGTGTGGCGTGGGCGTCGTCAGGGGGGTGGCCCCTCGCTGTCCTCGCACCGGCCTCACAACGGCCAGCGCCCTTTTGTCGTTGCCCTTTGGGCACCACCCAAGGGCTGCTGCCCGCAGGGGCGGGCGGGCTGCTTTGTCTGTTCCCTCCCAGGGGGTTGGGGCTCACCTGCGTGGATTGGATTGAAGGAAGCAGTCAGGTGTCTATGCCACTGGTGTCTATGGTCGTGTTGGGGACAAAGGTCTTTTTTATTCATTGTATACTGTCAGCCCCCATCCTCAGGGTTCTGGAAGCAGTGGCCAACCTGCCAGTGCCACCACCTTGGCCTGCCTCTGGCACAGCCACTACTCCCTCCGACATCTTCCCTGCTTTGAACTGACCTGACTCCATCTCCTGTCTGTCTTGCCTTTGCCCCACCTCCCAGATTCCTGGTTGGCTGCCAGCAAGCATAAAAGGCATGTTTGTTACAACAGGAAGCTGGGTGGAACAACAGCTGCTTAGAGCTGCCGGAGGCAGAGAAAAAGTGAATTAAATAATAATAATAACCCTAAGCAGATGGAAATGCCCACTATACTAATCCGGTGTTGGGGTCAAGCAGACCCCAATTAAGCAATAATTATTAAAAAAAACAGGGGGCTTAATTTGAAAAGAACAACAGCTGTCTAGAAAATAATTCACACTGTATCAAGATGTTGTGGGGGGAAGACAGGAATAGGAATAACACAAAAAGAAATGGGTCAATAGTACCCCACAATGTTAACAACACAATTGTAAAGCTGAGTTTTCAACTGGGGGGCCAAGTGTTTTCAAAGCAATTATTGATTCTAAGTATTTCTCTGAGGTGGCTCCAAGCTGCCTTTAGATAACAACCTTACTGCAAACAGTAAGGGCCAACAATTAATATTTACCCTTACTGACAAAAGGGTCACTTAGCAAGTAAATGGAGTGGTCGATAACAACCTTATTGAAAACAGGTTAATTAATGTTAACCCTTAATGACAAAAGGTTCACTTAGCAGGTAATCGGAGGGGTCGAAACAACCCCATATGACTGACTGGTAAGTATTTTTCAAAATGAACTCTGCAGCTATGATGAAAAAAAAAGTGTTGAAGGTTCACACCAGGAAGGTGATAACTGCTAAAAAATATACAACACAATTTATGTTTGTAAATTGGTTCTTTAGCTTGGGGAACACATTTTTGTACACACAAAAATGTCATTTATGAATACAGACACAATGCTATATTTCTTTCTATTTCCATTTGAAGTGAGAAAAGAAGTCAAGAACAGATTCTGGTTTAAGCATTTAAAGAAATAATAAAAAATTATTTATTTTTAACAGCATTTGAGGGATCAATATTACCCCCAGCACCCTAGGCGAATAGTACTTTCAGTTTCCCATTCACTTCAATTGAGGTCAAACTGACCCCCCCAGCAGCAGCAGAATAAAAACCTTAAATTAAAAAATGACAAGGGCGGGGGCATGAAACACCACAGAACAATTGAGCCCATTATGGTTGAAGAATACATGGAGTATGGAGTGGTAGAAGTTTGCTAAAAAGTTTTATTAACTCTTTTGTACCCCTCTCAGGTCAATTTATCCACCTACGGTTTTAATAATAATAAAATAACATTTGTACTCTCTCACTTTGTTCTGCTGCTCTTAGGTTTGTGTCTTGTTCCCAGCTTTATGTTGGTCCCAATCTTGTCCTTGTCCCCCTCTTGGTCTTGACTTGTCTTTGCCCTCAGCCTTGCCTCCTGTATTGTTCCCCAGTCCTGATCCAGAACCTGGATGCCTCTTGCCTCTGATATGTAGAAAAGGATTGTGAACCTGCATCCTAGCATTATGTATCTGCATGCCTAGCCTACATATATGTTGGCAAAATTGCCATGATCCTCTGGAGAGGAGAGTGCCAGTCAGTCAACCAGGTTTCCTCCAAGCAGCCTCTGGAAATGGGAAGTCTAGTGCCTGGCCAGTCTCCACTATGGTGTTTGGTTTATTGGGAGGTGAGATCTCAGCCTGTCCTGGGGAAGGGGGAAAAGGAGGAAAGAGCCTATTCAGTTTGCCAACATATGTATGGGGCCCTGCAAGGTCAGCCAGAAGAGGGAAGTCGGTGGCTAGTAGGGGTTAAAAGGGATGCTTTGCAACAGTATCTTTTAAGACTTTTTAGACAGTGGGTGGAGGGGTGCTGCTGCCCTATTCATATTTTTATTCTGGGGCACTGCATAATTTCTTTTGGGGAGAGAAAAATTGGTTTTTTTTCTTGCTCACAGCAAGCTTGCAGAAATTGACATTCCTAGCTGCAGTGCAGAATACTGGATGTTTCAGTGCAATGAACATGGGGCCCTACCTGTACAGCATCCTGAAAAGATGAGCCTGGAAACTTAATTTCATAACTCTATTGGTAGGTTCATTCACTATTAGCCAAGTAGGTTAGGGGACATAACCTGCACGGACACCTGGCTCCCCCTCCTGTTGCAGAGCTTACGGAAGGTGGGAGCAGCTGCAGTTTTTGCAGCCCCTGCCAGTTTGCCCCCTATGTGGCTTCTATGATCACACTGGCCCTGTAGGTAACCTCTGACTGTCCGGAACTGGGAGTGAGCAGTAAGGAATGGATTGCCCCATTAGGACCGGTGGGGTTCTTCTCCCAAGCAAACGAGATTCCACGCTGCCTGAGACAGGCTGTCGGGCGCGATGGACCATTGCTCTGACCGGATATGGCGTTTCTCATGGCAAGGCTCTCTCTGCCTAAGTGGGGGGGGGGGGGGGCGGGGCTGGAGGTGAGGGTACGGCAGAAGAAGGGGCGGAGCTCTGTCCTTGGGCACGTGGATGGGCGGGGGCAGGCTTGGGGCACGCCGGGATAGCTTATAAGGGGCCGTCGCGTCACGTTCGCGGTCTGTATGAACTTTCACCCGGCAGCGCACAGCATCACAACACGGAAGTGTGATGGCGGCGGCCGGGGATCAGGGGCCGGCAGGTGGCGGCGGCCGGGGTTCCCAGCCCGCTGCACAACGGCGGTTGCACATTCTCTCCGGACACTTGCGCGTCGCGCAGCGAGGCCTCTCCCCGGAGCCGTGCGGGGCACGCGGGGCGCCCACCATCCCCAAGAAGCGGTGAGTTGAGGGGCTGAGGCAGGAGGGGGCGAGGCTGCTATGGGGCCGGGGACAGCTCGGCTCTTGGAGAGCCGCCCGGTGCCCGCTTCTGCGTCCGGTGGAGCTGCCGCCTCTGCTGCGAGATGGGCGCTAGGGAACGTGGAACAAGCAGGTGCCTTCCTCGCACGCCTGGTCCGGGGTGGTGGGAGTCCCCGGGATGCAAGTGGAAAACCAGAGCTGTCACTGGCAACGTCACCAGAGGTCACTGAGCGCTAGGGCTGGGCTCTACATCTGCCCCAAGAGGTGAGAAACCTGTGTCACGAACCACTTACTCCGGAGTAGTAAGGGGCTTCAGTGGGATTTCTCCGGATTAAGTGGTTTGTGGACTGTAGCCATAGGGTTTCCTTTCAACCCAGTTGGGAACAAAATTGAAGATAAAAAACCTGTCTGCTGCAAAATGTGAAGACTTTTTGCTCTGTTTTTCAATTTTGCTAAATTCATTGGGATTATAACAGCCTAGCTCAAACGTGTGTGACTTGTTACTTCAGAGCACCAGCACTCAAGGATGTTTAAAAGAGAGCACTTTGTAACCTTGATATATAGTGTTGTTCCCTTTTCCCTTAATATTGTACTGAAAAATACACCATATCATGAGAGTTGTCTGTGTAGGACAAGGTACAGTATGGAATATCTCCAAAAACAAGTTTGTTCTTTTTGGAAGTTGCCATAGGGGAAGCAGTCCTCTTAAATCAGCTTCAGGATTTTCATTGAACAAAATGTAGCTGAGCATGCTGTTGTCATAAAGATGGTTGACCACATTGTATCTCGTAATCAGGAGACATGGGCCGTAGCCAAGATTCAAATGACATTTTTTGAGGTAGAATGAGCCACTTCCTTTGTGGGAAAAGACACTATGTAGCTACAGTTATTGTTAAAATATAAATGGTACTTGTGTCTCCAGGTCATGGCTATGTTGTGCCACCACTGTACAAACACCAAAAAAATGATAGCGTGGACAGTTCCTAGATGAAAGCAGGATAGGGGAGAAGTGTAATTCTTGGCCAATAAAACTAACTCCAGTCAGAAAAAATAGTAGATTAGGCAAGTGGCAAGTTTTCACAGATTGTGATTTATGGCACTTGGAGGCACCTGTTCTACAGCTTTTGCCAGAAGTGGCTGCTTAAAAGTGTCTGAGACTCTTTCAGGAGCAAGAGAAGTTGAGCCACCATTTCCACCACCAGAGCCTGTAAGGAAGCGTGTCATGTGTACCCAAACCTGTTAGAGCTTTGTGTGAGGAGTGAGGCTTCGGGAAGCGCTGCTGTTCCATCCCTGGGATTGGGGGAATCTGCAATCAGTTCAGTGTCCTGTGACTCTTGATGTGGTAACACGAAAATTTTGGTATGTGATCTTGGACTTGGGAGCATTGTTCACCACTGTTTATGTCGAAAGATGAGTTTTGTGGAGTGACGTGAAGGAAGTATAGAAAAGTGGTGTTATGGATTTTGGGAGCTTTTACTATTCCTGAAAAAATCAGCAGAGTTAACTGCCTTAATCAAGAGGTACTATTGGGAGTTTGTTACCCACATGAATACTAATTTTTGTAGCCTTTTATATATGGCATGACCCTCCACCATACGGTTAATGATTTTGTTGCTACTTAAACTAAACTTGAATCTGACGGGGTGAGAGTATAAGCTCAGCCCTATGTATTATAAGCACAGCCCTATGTATTATGTGCTAAAAGAAATCCCTGATTGTGCAACGGTAACCCAAATTCTCTTAATTTCTGGGAGGCAGGATGAATTATGCAAATGAAGGCAATTAAGCAAAATTGTTTTATTTGCATACTTGTCTCCAGAATCTGGATTCCCTGTTTAGTTTTGGGGCTTTGGGTGAAGAAGGGTCATAAGAAGAAAAAGGAATGGGAGGCTTGTGCAAAGTGCCTAGAAGTTGGGAATTATTATTATTATTATTATTATTATTAACAAACATTTATATAGCGCCAGCAGTGTACCTGGCACTTTACAAAGTAATAAAATAGACACGGTCCCTGCCCCTAGGGCTTACAATCTGAGAGACAGGAGCTGGGGGAGAGACTTAGGAAGGGGAACAGAGGGAGAGACAAGGGGTCTAACATTCATGAAGATGCGAGGTCTCAAGTGCACGTACTTGGCTTGGTTACGATGAGAATGACAGCAGGCAGGTCCATGTTGCAAGGATAAGGGTAAACCGATCGTAGGTATAGGAATAGTGGCTCAGCAGGATAAAGAGTCAGACAGAGCAGAGCGAAAGAGGTGAGTTTTAAGGAGAGATTTGAAGGTATGAAGGGAGGGGGCAAGGCGGATGTGGACAGGGAGGGAGTTCCAGGCATGGGGGGCAGCAAGTGAGAAGGGACGAAGGCGCTTAGGGGAGCAGGGAAGGCGTGGAAGGGTGAGAGAAGGGACAGAGGAGGAGCGAAGTGCACGGGCTGGAGTATGGAGGGCGATAAGTGCAGAGAGGTAGGGGGGAGCAAGGTTGTGAAGAGCTTTATAGGTGAAGACTAGGAGCTTGTGCAGGATTCGTTCAGGAAGGGGAAGCCAGTGAAGCGAAGAGAGGAGGGGCTGCACATGGTCGAAGCGACTGGCGAGGTAGATGACCCTGGCAGCAGAGTTTTGGACAGAGATGAGGGGAGAAAGGTGAGACCGGGGAAGGCCAGTGAGAAGGAGGTTACAGTAATCGAGGCGAGAGATGACCAGAGCATGAACAAGAGTTTTGGCAGACGAGACAGAGAGAAAAGGGCGAATCTTAGCAATGTTATGGAGGGAGAAGCGACAGGATTTAGCAACAGAGTCAATGTAGGGTTTAAAAGAAAGGGGTGAGTCAAAGATGAAGCCTAGGCTACGGGCTTGGGGGACAGGCAGGATGGTGACTCCATCAATAGTTATTGACAGTGAGGAAGGAGAGGAAGGATGAGGGGGGAAGATAAGGAGTTCAGTTTTAGCCATGTTGAGTTTGAGTTGACGTTGAGACATCCAGGTAGAGATGTCAGAGAGACAGTTGATGAGACAAGCTTGAACAGAGGGAGAGAGAGAGGGAGTAGAGAGAGAGAGTTGAGTGTCATCAGCATAGAGGTGGTATTGGAAGCCATGGGAGAGGGCCAAGAAGTCTATTTATTTAAGTTTATATTCCATCCCTTCCCTAGGGATCATGGCAGGTTATAGCATAGGGATTAGGAAAGGTAGGAGCTAAGGAACAGAAGGTTTAAGTGGCTGGGGTGTTTGGGAAAGGGGGGGGAGGGACTGAGAGGCAATGGAGGCATTGGAGAAGGGGGAGCAGAGGCAGGAGACGCTTTGGGGTGGGGAGGAGAGCCATAATATGGGAATCTAGTCCTTTTCCAAGGTTCTGCTTCCCTAGTGGAGCCAGATCTGCAGAGCTGGAGAGAGCAGCTCGGCATCACTTTTCTGTTGTCGAAAGGGCAGCAGCAGGGCCAAGGTAACAAGTGTCTTGTTGGATGGTAGCAAAATTGGGCAAGAACGGAGAGCTTTGGCAGCAATGTAGGGAAGTAGTGTGGGAGAGGAACGGTTAGAGATTTGTGAGAATGAGTGCTTCTGAGAGGGTGGTTCCACCTGTGTGTGTGTGTGTGTGTGTGTGTGTGTGTGTGTGTGTGTGTGTGTGTGTGTGGCAGAACCAGTTCCATTCTACTTGCAGGGATGGGAGTGTCCACAGTTGCAGTAGCAACTCTTGGCAGAGAGGCTGCTGCAGTCAGGACATTGAAGAGGTTCCTGCACACCCAGTAGGAGTAACAGCTATCCATGTATGCACCCATTGTTCCAGTCTTTGTTCTCCCAGCTCCCACTCTCATGGGAAAATGTTGTTACTACAATCAACTGAAATTGTTGAACTCTGAGCCATGCTGTTTTACCTTCACTTAAGATTCTGATTTGAAGAACAAAACTAGTGTAGTTGAGACCTGAGTGGGAACTTTTAAAATGTATAACTACTTAAGGAAATTCCTATTGTGCTAAAGGAATCCTTGCTGATAACTTAATGTTCATGGCACTTAATCATTTGTATAGATTCTAGAATGACTTTTTTGCAGGTGTGAGAAGATGGCAATCTAGTTTAAAACACAGAAATGGAGGGAGAGAAGTAGGCTCTGTAAATGAGCAGTAAACTGTGGTGTGCATGTTAAAACAGTTTTTTTTTTTTAAAAATCACTTAATTGTTTGAAAAAAAAATCACTGTCAAGGACTGTAGAGAAACAATGACTTTGTTCAGCAACCTCCCCATATCACTTCTGAAATCCTCCAGGTGTTGGGTTTTATAAACAAGATATTTGAATTATTACGGAACTAACAAACAAAACCAAATGAAGCCTTGCATAAACTGCTTTCATGACTGCCCATATGTTAAGAGATGAAGGTAAAAGGAAAAAAACATTTTTTTTATGATCTGCGTCTCAGAATGAAATATGAAAACACACTGACCGTAACTTTCGCCAAGATAAACTAATGCTGGAACGAAAGCTTGCCGTGGTTGCCCACACTGCCCACTTAAGATACTTTTTCATTTCATGTGAATATGAATTTCTTTATAGCCCCAAGTAGTTCTATTTTATGCAATAAATTACTTGGAAGGCAAGATTAAGCTGTAGATAAAACTCTAAATGTTTGGATGAAATAATCCTACAGTAAACATCGGCTTTTCTCCACATCATTGTATTACTTGAAGCTCTTCCTGTGTTTAATATTCTCTTTAGCCACCTCCTAGAAACAAGGAAGAGCTGTTGTATATTCAAGTTCAGTTTAGACAGTTTGATAATAAGTCGATTTAAAAGCAAGATTTTGACTTTTCCATAAACTTTAAAACTGAAAACTCTTCTATTATATTTGGGAAAAATTACTGCAAATACACCAGCAGAGGAACATATTCTGGTTTGAGAGGAATAAATTAACTGTACCTTTCCCTCTTAAAGAACGATGTTTAATAGTCTTTTAGTCACTGCAACTCCTGAAAACTTTATTCTGCATACTTAATTTGTGAATGACTTTTCCTGGTGAAAGCCAATTCTGTAAAGGATGCTTACATAGTGTTTTATTTGTCACCAATTTTACATTTGCTATCAACCTTTCACAAGATTTCATTGGCTATTTTTTCTGTGGTACCACATACAAACTCATTGCTGTTTCAGCTGCTAGAACAATCAAATTGTTGCAGGCAGCTGGCTTCAGTGGAAACCCCCTCATGCTATCAAGCAAAATAGGAATAGTTTCAACTTCAGAAAGCAATGTACAAGAAAAGTAAGGAATCCTAGTGTCGAACCATGCTGCCAATTTCATCATATCATATATTTATTTCAGCGTAGCCCATAGGCCATTGCTAAACAAACCACATAAATACAGTAAATATACACTCTATAATTTAACTAAATTAAAATTAACCCTAAAAAGGGCAGAAACCTCTTAATCTAGGTTTGCCACATACAACCCTTTAGAATCACCCCATTGACCCTCGAACAATGGACCTACAAGCAGAATCAGCCGCCATAAGCTCATCGAAAATGGAAGCCCCTCTAGAGGGGAAGTCCAACTTATTTTTAGCTAAACCATAATTATCCAACCCAGGGCTTACCAGTATAGGACATTGAAGCTGGAGTGCCTGACTCACAGGCGAAAACACATTAGGCAGTGAGTGGGCTGGAGAAACCTGGCCTACAGGTAAATTTTCGGATTGGGTCTTTAGAGGAGCCTGAGGGATTGTCACCACAGGTAAGGACTTGACAGAATTACCCAAAAAAGAAGGAGCCCTAGGGGACGAATAAACCCGCTTAGGTGAGACCAAGGCCACTGGTGTAATAGACCCACAGGCTGGAACTGGCACAGATGGAACAGGGGCTTGAATTGAAACCATATTTTACATCTACTGACATTTGAAGTATCCAATCAATACCTGACTTGGCCCTGGAAGATGGGAACAAATTGGGTTCACCTTCCTGGGGAACTGGGATGGTAGGCAAAACTTGTGGCATCAGTGGGACAATTCCCTTCTTGGCATAAACACTAGCCAGATAGACCCCCCACAGGCTGAAAAAATAAGCATTGGAAAAAAGCCTTTCGACTATAGAAGGTGAGCGTAAATAGATGACTATCCGCACTACACTGCCCCTAGCTGGCAGATAATAAAAACGACTTATGTAGGAGGGCAGAAAAGAAACGCCCAGAATAACAGAAATATGGTGAGCAATCCAAAATTTTGAGTCCCAAGGGGAAAGTACTCCAGATGGCAAATGGTAAAGTGTAAAGATCAAACCATCATTAATAGGGGTAATTTCCCAATCCTCCTTAGCCCTCAAGGGTAACGCCCTGGGATAGACTGGGCCACACGGGGAAGATGTTTGGCATGTCCGATCCACTCGCTGAGGACCCAAGGCAGTCCTGTTCCTCTCGGTTCTTCCACACAATCCCAAATCCTTGTCATCTGTTGTATGGCCAAAAGTTTAGAATCCAACCCCTCGATTCGTGCCATAAGGGCCATGGGTACTTCTATCTGCTGGGAGCAAACACAGATCTGAGTCTGCGTCTCCTGGGTCACAGGGGGAATAATGCTAGAGTTTGCAATTGAACCCAGGAAGGTGTTAGAGGAACCCCCCCGCTCCCTATTTTTCCACTTGGGAGGAGCTCCATCTTCTCTAATTGTTGAGGGTGACAAGGGGCGGGATCCTCTAAAATACCAAGGGGATTAGCTCTAGACATAATTGGGAAACCAGAGGATACCTCAGAAGATCCCCCCCCCTTTCCTACATTAGCTTTACTAAATAGATTCAGTACCCCCTGAGACTCCCTACCCTGGTCTGGGAAGGAGGACAAAGACTCAACAGAGACACATGTTGATTCTAGATCCCCCTGCCCAACTATCCGTGGACTCAATGAAAGGTTATCCCCTTCCTGAGACTCAATTCCTCCTATTTGGATTTGGGGTGGACAAATTTTATCATTAATAGAGGAATCCCGGGGGCCCACAGAAAACCATGAGGATGCCCGTGCTTTGGCTAGCCATCTCTCTCCTTGCTGCTTAAAGGCCAGGGCACACATCAGCAGCGAAGAATCAGGAGCAACTGGCCTGGGTAACAGTGCCAACCCAGGCCCATCGCCAAAAGTCCCAGTCTTGGCGGTCCCAGAGCCCTGCAGTAAAGGAGGGGATAGAGTACCCAAACTGGCAGCCGAAGAAACCCGTCCTGCCTCGAGGCCTTCCAAAGGGGGACACACGAATATGGGCATAGAGCTATCCCGCTTAGGCCCAGAAGGAACTAGGGCCGAGGCAAAACAGTCAGTGAGCTGTAGCTGCCTGACCCGAGACCTAGTTGTCACCCCAGCCTTCCTACCTTTTCTAGGCATAGTACTAGGGGGATTGTTTGAAAGAGAAGACAAAACAAAAACTCTTCCGTCCTGCCCCAACCACAGAACTAAACCACCCTCCCACCGATCCTGTAACAGTCTTGCGCCCACGCCCAGCCGGCGCCTAAGGCTGCGCGCACAAGGGCGCGCCCTTAGGCGCGCTGCCCTGGTGCGTGCCTCCGGCGCTGCCGGGCGGCACGCTGGCTTTGAGATCTTCCGGCGGTGTGGCTCCTCCCCACTCACAGGTGCTGGCAATGCCCAGTGGCAATTCAGGAGGGGGGGGCTGGAAGGGCTCGGCTCTACTGAACGGCACGCTGGCTTTGAGATCTCCCGGTGGCATGGCTCCTCCCCACTCACAGGTGCTGGCAATGCCCGGTGGCAAATTAGGGGGGGGGCTAGAAGGGCTCCTGCTGCCAATTTAGAACATGTTGCTTTTGAGACATGACTTTTGCAACCTCTTCTCAACAGTGCAGTGTTGAACTTGAGTTAATCAAGAATTTGTATGGCTAAATCAGCTCAGTCTTCAATCATTAAGATTGAGATGTCTTTCTGACATTCTTTTCCACCTATAGTGAAGCAGGAAGGTCTGACAGAGCCACCCATCTTCATTCAAGAAGAAACTACCCAATCTGGAAAGGCACATGCATTTGTAAGATCACCCTGAGTTACTGAGGATTGAGGAGATTGTCATACTGCAGCTGCAGAGGTCTTCCAGACCTAGTAGCCCAACTGGTGATGTGAAGAGGCTGCTATTATATTAAAAAATAGGATTGTTTAGCAACTACAGAGAATGCTATTCAGTTGTCGGCTCCTCCTTTGCGTCCGTTTTAATGTCTGGAGACAAAGATACATTTATGGCAAAATTGGGGAAACTCGGTGCAGCATTAGATCTGGCTGTTCCTCTCCTGACTGATCTATGCTCTTAACCTTTTCACAGTGACAAATTCAGCAGTCATCTTCTCTCAAATCTAATAAGCTTTGCATCGGGCTCTTTACAGACTAGATAGACCTTTGGCTCAGTACGTTGAACAAACTTTTGGAATCTGATGAGGGGAATTGACATTCCTGGGAAATTTTAGAAAGAAGAGCTCTATAAAGGAACAAAATGCTAGGTTTGAGTATTGGTAAGAAATACAGAACTGCTTCTGTCTCCAAGAATTTGGTGAGACTGAATCCTGCCACCATTGGTCAACATCTGCATTATTGGGGTAAGGCTGAAGAGGCTGCTGCTAGTAGCCTTTTACTTCTTGACCTCTAGGCTGACACTGCCCTACTACGGGCTCAGCTTGATTCATGGCTACTAATGGTTGATCTGTTTGGTCAAGAAGCAGCATACAGTAGTAATTCCAGGAAAAACAAGTCTCTGGCCGTTAAGAATACGTAACAGCTAATTTCAGAAAAGGTATAAATGAAGGGTCACACTTTCCAGACAAGACCTTCAGCAGGTGGTAGCTGTCAGATACTTGAAAAGCATCATTGTAGATAGTGCTAGAGCATGTCTCAATATGATAGTGGGTGCCTGCATACTGGTGGTAGCCACGTCCCAGAATCTCCTGGAACATGAGTTCACTGTAAAGTGCAGGCTTGAGTTGCTTGCACAGGTTTTGTATTTTCATTTGAGATACTGCAACTTTCTTGTGAGATTTTTACATCAGTTCAACATGGGCTGCATGTCCATATTGATTTCAGTGTGTGCTGAAAGTGGGATGGATCCTCAGTGGAATAGAACGGATCCATGCCCACGTTTGGTTCCTGCAGCATCCCTCTCCTCCACAGCCTAGTAACTCACCTGCCCGGTAGTAGAGCAGCGCAGCCCATGTTCAGCATGTCGGGGACTTCCTTTGCAGGTGGGGCCTGATGACCTGACAGGCCCTGATGTGCCGGGTTCAGTCTGTGCTGCTGGAGCCACTCTGCTGCCAGGCAGGTGAGTCCCCCTGATCTTCCCTGGCTATCCTGTGTGTGTGTGTGTGTGTGTGTGTGTGTGTGTGTGTGTGTGTGTGTGTGTGTGTGCGCCTTGAGCTTAACAACCCCCCCTCCTCCTTTATCACCCACACCACTCCTGGGGAATTTCATGTTTTAATTAATGTGAAATTTGAATGTACTGCGTACATTCAAATTTCATGTTCGTTTCCACTCGCGTGAGTGACAGGACTGGATTTTCAGCCCTGTCATCTGTGATGGGGCTAATGTGAATTTTTCCTCCCGAATGAGTAACGCTGCTTGCCCATGTTACACAAACTACATTAGATAGCAATTAATGTTTGTGTAACTTGGCAAGCATCCTTAGATCTATGATTATGCCAACTCCTTGTGGTTCTGAAACATGGGTGTTGAGGGAAGGTGAAGACCGGCATTTTACAGAATGAGATCAACAGTGAAGAGACCTGTTTTGGAGTTCAGCAATCACCTCCATCAGTGTTAGTTCAGTTTCTGCAGCTTGGTTAAGATGGACCTATTGGAATAGATAATATGACCATTCCTAACAGTTTCTCTAGTATATATATCTAGAAATGCTGGTTGTACCTAGGAATCGGTGATTATTCTCAAAATCCCTGGTAACTTGATAAGATGACTATGAAGTTTCAGCATAGACTAAACATCAAGCTTAGACAGTGTTTCAACACCTAGACAGTGTCCCAGCACCTAGCTAGAACTTGATCTGGATGGCGTACATATATTGTAGCTAAAGACCTTTTGAGATCTTTAATGAATTGTCACTGAAAGTTTTTGTATTTTCATTTACAAACATCTTGAGTAACCTTGGTGGCAAAAGGTTTGTGGTTCATTTGTATTGTATCCTGTCTTGGACTGAAGCAGGTACTTAATTTAGTACCCATAGGTAGTACCCACATTTTGGGGTACTGCATCGTGTACCCAATGGATTACCCAGGTACTGATTGAGCACCTGGATACCTGAGAGTGGTAACTTTTACCAATTACGTTTTTTGATTGCTGATCAGTATATCAGATCAGAAAACTAAAAAATTGGGGCAATTTGTTTTTTAAATTTTTTTGGGGATGGAAATAAAAACAAAACAAAAATGGTGCTTTCTTCAGCACAAACATGTATGTACTCATTGTTAAAACTATTACTTTGCCCAAAGTACATTAGGGAGGTTTTCAGGCATTGCGCTTACTACAAGATGAGCTGATAGGAAACCACTCTGCAGTATTTCAGTGATGTCATCTGTATTTGTAGTACTTGTTGGGTTTTAATATGGTGACTTACGCTTGAGGATACTTCTCCCCACATGTGGTATGTTGGAGTCCACCATACCAGTGTTCATTATTTTATTTAGATTTATATCCTGCCCTAACCTGAGGGGTCAGGGCAGATAACATCATAATAACGTAAGTGCCATACTGGGTCAGACCAATGGTCCATCGAGCCCAGCATCCTGTCTCCGACAGTGGCCAGTCACGGGGGCCTGGGAGAAGCACTCAACAGGTCACCATGCTATCCATTCCCTGTGGGTCATCCCCAGGCTCCCAACAGTAAAGGGTTTTGTTCCCCAATTCTGTCTGGCTAATAGCTGCTAATGGAACTATCTTCCAGAAACTTGTCCAAACCTCTTTTAAACTCAGCTATACTGCTGGCCTTGACCACCACCCCTGGCAGTAAACTCCACAACCTAATTGTATGCTGAGTGAAAAAATACTTACTTTTGTCTATTTTTACTCTGCCACCTGTCAGTTTCATGGAGTGTCCCCTAGTTTTAGTACCAGTTGAGAGGGTAAATAACCGTTCCCTGTTTACAAGTTCCACACCACTCATGATTTTATAGACC
>QEPC01011684.1:2351979-2404855 GCA_003113815.1 Sphenodon punctatus
CTTGGCTTGGTTACAATGAGAATGACAGCAGGCAGGTCCATGTTGCAAGGAAAAGGGTAAACAGATCGTAGGTATAGGAATAGTGGCTCAGCAGGATAAAGAGTCAGACAGACCAATAGTACTTTGGTATCGGATAACCGAGCCTGTCCCCTGTTATAAAAACATACTGGAGACCAACATGGAGGGAGTAAGGGTGGTAGTGATGATCCCACAGTGCAACAGTACTCTAACCATTAAAGTGGCAGATGCTTTTGCGTCTGTCTCTCGAAACCTTTCCTTATCCAGTATAACGGGTCTTCTGAATAATTTTTCTAGATTATTTCCTTTCACTCAACACCCCTAGAGATCCAGAATGGTACAGAAACAGAAGATTACTTATTTATATTTTTATTTGAATTTACAACACTCCTTGTCCCAAGGACTTGGGGTGGGTAACACACACAAACAAAATATTTGCTAAAAATTAAAGGTAATAAAAGTACTATAAAACAAATAGAGCAAACGATGAGGAGAGAAATTTCTAGATGTTTCTCCTGAAAATGACTTTCCCTGTGATTCAGATGTTGGGTGCTTTCACACAAGAATTATAACTGTTTCCAGCAAGTTTTATACACAGATGAGTGTGCTTCTTAATCCCACAAGAGTAGTTGTGCATTAACGGGTTCCAAAATCCTACTCTTACAGTGACCGGTGTTATGCTTGTGTGGTATTCTGAATGTGGGAATGCTGTTCCTGTGAGTGTTGTACTCCCATGAAATTGTGGCTGTGGGAATGCTAGCACTATTAGAATTGTGTGATCAGTCCTCCAGTGGCCATTTTCCTCATAGACATGGGGTGCAAGGCGTGCCTTCCTGTGCTGCTTCCAACCTCTATGGTCAGTTCCTGCTCTGTGGGCTGAAAGCATGGAAGGTGAAGGCAGCAGTGGAAAGTCCTGCTCCCTGCAGTGGAGTGAAGCCAAAATAAGAATTTTTATCGAGCTTTGGCACGAGGGGCGTGCATGTGGGTATGCGTCTGGGCACATGCAGTGACAGCTGGGACTCGCCTACAGGAGATGACTCTGATCACAGAACGGGCTGCGGCTATGGCAGAACGTGGGTGTCACGGAGAAACATGGGGTAACACGGGACTGCATGTTTGGTAAATGTGTGGTGCCAGGGTCTCACATGTATGTAATGTTACTATACATGCACACTATGTAATGTCAAAGGTTCCACATGTTTGTAATGTTAACTCTAAGAATGGTAGAACTCAAATTAAAGCTCTGGCACCAGCCTACAGGAAATGCAAAGAGATAACAGAAAGTGTATTCAAAACATCTGGCTTGCTAGACAGCCCTGATGTAAATTGACTTCCATGTTTACCTGGGTTGGCTACGTGACCTGATTCCCCAAGGCGAGAAATCCGAGACAAAGAAGAGTAAATGCTATTTAAATGGGAGTAAGATACAAAGAGAAATCATCTTCTTGCAAAGCTGCTGCGAGAGACATCTGCATACGAAAGGGACCAGCCTACAGCAGGCTGGGGACAGCATGAACTGAGAGACAGATTCCGCTCTCTAAGCCAAGTGCCCAACCAGTCACCTTATGGCTGAGAAACCAGAACTTTTGGACTCGCTAGGGTAAGATGAATAACTTAGGAACTCAACCAGTATAAGTTAGGAATGCGTTATGTTTACCTTTGATTTCTAGACCACTATCTTGTTTATGTAATCAATAAACTTACTACTTAACTTTTATGAAGAAGTGGAAGGTGTCTAATATTGGAACACAAGTGAGCTACAAGAGCCCTCAAGCTCTTGCGAACCCAGAGAGTAAAAAGTCTGTAAACGGGAAGGATCGGGCCATTGTGTGACAAAGGAGTTTCATTGTGGCATGTCCCTCCCTCCATTTGTTCTGCTCCCTCCCTCCCAATTTTCAAATCCCTCCTGAAAACTACCTCTTCCGTCAGGCTTTCCCTAGCTCCTGAAAATCTACATCTTCGTCAAGCTTTCCCTAGTTCATCATGAATGAAATTGTCCCCTTCCTTCCCCCCCCCCCCCTAGAATTTCTTCCCTGTTGCGAAGTTAGTACCCTGTAACTAAGTTAAGCATGTGCACCTGCAGCTTCTCAACCTCATGAACGTATCCTTACCCTTCTAGATGTCTACCTCTAGGCTCCCCCTTGTCTCAGATTTTAAGCCCTCTGGGGTAGGGACCTGTGTAACTATTACCGCTGGTGCTATATAAATAAGTTAGTGAAACACCATAATTCAGTCTGGGAATAGTAAAAAGCACTGGGAGTTTGAGGTGACATTGGATGAGTTTCTGCACCGGAGGTGTGGCATGGTATGCCCTAAAGTCTGCAGCTCTGGGTTCATTTGTTGCACGAGATAGCCATTAGAGGAAGGTAGTCCTTGGATTCCCAGGTCCAAAGTGTCCCCACACACCTTTTCACAGAAACGCAGGACAACGATGAGGTGGTTGTGGTGCTGCAGTTGGAGGCGGTTGAGACTACCAGCCGGATGCAAACGATGCTCCCAAATGGAACTGGTATGGGTCCATGGGGGTTGTACAGAAAATCAACCTTCCTGATGAACCACCTTGCTGCTTTCATGATTTGGATGTTACTGAAATCCCAGACAGATGGAGCTCATGCCACGGAGCACTGCCACCCCATCGCAGAGAAGTGAGTTCATGTTTGTGGTGGGTTGTTTTTTGTGGGAGTGGGTTACTATCCTATCCCTACCCCTATCCCTTTTTGGTATCTCTATCCTAAATTACTGATTTTTTAGCCCAATGCTTTTCTATCTTTCCCCCACAGATGGCAAGCCCCCAGTGCACCAACTAATGCCATGATGTGTATGAGGGAGATGCAAAGGAGAGAGAAAGCTGTATGGGTGAGCCTTGCCAGAGATCTTGCAAAGAATTGTATGGCAGTAGCAATTTTGATGTTGCAGAACATGGCCATGCTGCATGAGGCCATACCTGCCGAACTCAAGAGACAGAATGAACTTGTTGCATCACAATGTGACATCTGACCAGCAGCACAAAAAGAAAATGGAGGATCATAGGCTAGCCTTAGCAGAGTGGTACCTGGCAGGACGGTGCTTGGTGCACATGGGCAATGGAGAAAACTGAACCAGGAGATGTGTGTGGAAAGTAGGAGAATGGTTCGGGCATTGGAGGGTTTTGCCCAGGGCATGCATGGTTCTCCAGGCCAGGCATCATACCAGTTCCCCCATATTGGCTCACATGACTGGCAACCTGCCATGCCAGAGCACGTACCTGCACCTGACACGCACCCTACATCAGTGGCAGGTGTAGGAGCTCCAGAGCAGACCTGGAGATCCAAGCGCAAGGTGAACAGAAAGAATGAAGAATAGGAAGCTGAAAAACCAAAGCATTCCTGTGAAATCAAAATCTCAAGGAAAGATTTCTGTTTGTACAATAGAGAATGTGACATACAAATCCAGAGGAATACTGTTTGTTTTTTGTTGTATTAAAAACCTTTTTTAAAAAGTGGGGTGTTTTTGTTTGAACTATACCTGGAAATCCAAAGGGGAAGACAAATGTTTAAGAACTGAAGAAACAAAGTGAAGTAACTGTGGTTCGTTAGACTGTTGAATATTCAAGTAGTATTGATAAATAAGGATTGTGCGGCATACAATTCCACAAGAATACTGCTTATTTATGTTGAATTAAAAACCTGTGTGTGTGTATTAGGAAATCCAAAGGAGAAATCAGACTATCATAGCAATTTTGTGGCAATTTCAGTAGTTGGGCTTCTGGGGATTTACTTGTTTATATATTTAAGTTTACACCCCTCCCTTCCCCTAAGGTGCCGGACAGATTACAGTTTACGTATAAAAGCACTTAAAAACACATTTAAAACACATTACTTTACAAGCTCTACACCATTCCGTAACACCGCCTGTGGTTTGGTAGAACCTTTCTACCCCTTATCCAAGCCTACCAAATGATTGGCCAAAAAGAAAGGTCCAGCATTGCCTCTGGAAAATATTTAAGTTTGCTAAAAACCAAAAATTTTTTGCAAAACTATTATAGGAAGTATGTGTCCTTGTACTACTGTTCTTTGTCCTCCTCAGGGTCTGGGAGTGTGTAGCTGTTCTAGAAATGAACAAAAGGCAACACAGAGTGACCCTCTTGACTGCATGTGGGATCTTGTCTTGGTTTTGAGACTCTCATGGGGATGTCTGGGGCATCTTCATACTTGGTTCCAGCCACAAACGGGCAGCTCCCTTACTCTCAGACATTGTGCAGAAGGCAGCATGATGCAATAATCTTTGCAACATTCTCTGACTTCATCTCCACACTATTTCCCCAGGCTCTTCCGTCTCACTTTCAGGCACCCAAAAGCCTTCTCCACAACCTGATGTCAGCGTGAGGGTGAATCTTGGTTTGAAGGGGTCATTGATGATGGGATATGCTTTCATGAGCCATGGGAGAAGTGGCTAGGCAGGGTTGTCAATCACAGGACTTGCAATAACCCCCTGGATCACAGCCTGTGGGTTTGGCCTGAAATTCCCTTGTACTTCCTTGCAAATATTGGGAAACTGTGCATGATGCTGGAATCATGACTGATTCCATGGATGGACAGACAGTTCCACAGAACTCATTAACAATCTCGTTCACTGCAAAAACATCAGTGAACAGCCCATCTGCGTCCACCAACACCTGCAGCACAACAAGCAACCTTTCCTGCCAAGGTACTTGCTGGTCTCTTTCGTTGGACCAATAATTGTGCTGCGACTCCCCCTTTGCAATGAGGGAAGCCAATTTTCTCAAAGCCACATATGGCAGCCTCAGTTTTCTAGAACCTGCATTACATGGCACAGAAGCACTTCTTTGATGGTGTAACACACAACCTTAAAATTGGAGAGCCGTGGATACACCAACTCCAAAGTGGTTTGCCATGGAACAGTATCTTTCAGTTGTGGCCATCTTCTACAAAGCAATTCAGAGTTGTTTCTCTACCAACAGTGCTTTGTGCATGTTGATGTCTTTCTGCTGCGTATATGGGCTCAGTATGTTCACAAGCATGACAAGAACATCTGGTGTCATTTGAAGGTTGTTCAAACGATTGCTTTTCACTCATGACTTACAAATGAGCTTCTGCCACCAATCCTTAGGTTTTCAACCTAATAGGGGGTTGGAGTCTGTGCCTTCAAATCTCTTTTCAAACTGGATGATAGCATTGTCCAAAAAGGAGTCTCTGTATTTCTGCAAATCGGAGGACCAGAATCTTCTTGAAATGAAAGCCTACATCCAACAATCTGAAGCTGGCATAACTATATTAACATATTCAGCAGGCTAGTTATTTCAGACTTGGGACTTAGGAAGTAAGTTACTTTTAATATTTGGCACCTGGGAAGAGCAAGAAGAACTACACAACAAAGACAAAGATGAAGGGAGACGGGAACGTAAGAGAAAGGAACAAATATAATGGCAAACCTAAATGTGAGCATATTTTCTAAAAATGCAGAATGAGACAGTACCACACTGAATACCTTAATTATAATTGCTTCATTAATTACTAGTACCGGTCCTCTGGCTTGAGGATAGTATATAGGCCTAAACTTGTGCCTGCTAACCATAATTACATTTTTTGGCATGTTTTTAAGGTCATGGAAAGCTTAAAACCGGTTGGAAATTCTATGAACTTTTTGTCTGAGGAATGGTTCTAATTACCTCATGATCTTGTTGTACATGTTGGACTTAATGGGTGATAATCCTGGGTAATTCCATTTTAGCCTTGAGGAAGTCATATGTACATGTGCAACTATTTCATGTGAACATGCCCTCGGGAGTTATCTGTCTTCCTTCCTTCTCCTGCCGTTGCAAGGCTTCCTGATGCAACAGCCAATCTCCTACTTGAAGCTGGCTCACTTTTTCAGGGGCAGCTGGACAGGCAGCATATGACCTAGGAGGGGTCTGCTTTGGGGACCCTTCTATTGCTGTTAAACACTGAGTGCATGTGCTTCTTGGGTGTTCTAGGCCCAGTGTCCAAAAGTCACCAGCCTTATACTTTACAAAATAACATTCTGGGGTCCATGGTGTAATTCTTTGGGTTAAAAGCGAGTGTTGTCATAGAGGTCTGTTTACAATGGGTCCAACTATTCAGTTCTGGCACCTGCAGTATTTCTAGGTACAGCAGGGATTCTGACTTGAGAGCAGGGTTGGAGAAGCCCTAGCCTGCTATTGCCTTATTGTCCAATTGGCCTTTAATGTGGCCTGCAGCATCTTCCCCCAAATCTCCTTTCAGCTGACATGCCTTTTCTGCCTGGGCTGCAGAGTGAGTGCAGGCAATCCAGGCAAGCCCCTGCAAAGAGTAATTTTTAGGGCTCCCCTGGCCTTGTCCCTTGTGTTGAGAGAGAGAGAGAGTGACTTTGTGCTGAATGCTTAGGTGGGTCCATGCAGAGCACACTCCTGCCCACTGTGGTGAAGTACTCAGCCCATGAGGTAACAGTATGTTGTGAAATCAGCTATTTTTCTTTTTACTTACACATCAGGGTGTTCACTGTAATAGTTTGGCAATATAAAAAATGGTAGAAATAGTTCTTCATGTTGTGTTTGTAAATGGGGTTGATATAGTGAGGTCTGACTGTATTTGTTCTTGTAAATTAACTTAATTGTCAAAATCTGATTTTAAAGAAATGGAAGTTCAAATCATATTTACTTACTATGTCCTGCTGGCCATTTTCAAATTGCTAATGCAACCTTGAACTAAAAAAACTCTCCACCTTTGCTTTGGAGGACAGGGATAGCTCTGTTGCAGAGTTCAGAATACCTAGGAAGAGCAAGGGGTGTTTGCCAGGAGCTTTTCAGACACGATCTCCCTCTCTTGTTGGTAGAGGTGGACTTTAGTATTTACTTTTTCATTTTTCTTTTCTTTAGTATTCATTCAGTTTTTTTCCATTGAAGTCAATGGGAGCCTTTTCCCCATAGAAGTCAATAGAAAGCGATCCATGGGATTTCTAAAACTAGTAAATTGTCCACTAAAGTCAAGTGTAGTGTACTTGTCTGGCACTGGTGCGGAGGACAAATGCCAGGGGCTGGAGACTTTTAGTGGGTGGCTGTGTGCTCGGGGTGCCTTGTGGCATTGGGCTGGGCTGCTGTAGGATCAAAAGATGTTAATTGTGCCTAGGTGAGGGGCAAGGGTTAAGGGGGGGCCTGACTCTGGGGGGGTTCTCTACTGGGCCAGCAACAAGGCACGGGGGGGGGGGGGACGGGACCACAACGCTTTGCTTCTGTGTAGTAATTGGCTCTCTAACCTCTGTTTGACTCCCTCTTCACTTGCTGCTGCAGACAATTAGAAAGCAAAGTTGATCTTGGAATGCAGCGCAGTTGAGACAAGGCAGCTGAAGTGTGTGTGTGCCTGAGACTGGCCTGGGAGGGCAGACAGTAACCCAGGCTGTAGAGTGGAGCTGGGAGATGGAGCAGAACAGTAGTTCTGCCAGAGCTAGGGTGGCTATACCTACCCTTTTAATACAGGACAGATTACAAAAAATACTGGTGCCAGGCTGCATTGGCTCCAATTTATATGCAGAAACAGGAAAAATGCTATGGGTAAACATTAAGTTGTCAAAACAAAGGTAAGTTTTAACCCCGTGACAAGGTCAAAAGTAAAATGCTAGCAAATCCGTTACTCTAGAGGTCCAGCACCATGCACTTCTCATAAGCGTGCGTCCTGCATTAAAGGCTAGGTATGGTCAACCTAGCCAGAGCTCAGGTGAAATTGACTGGGCTGCAGTTAGCAAGTGGGGAAAGATGCAGAGCGATGGAGAGGAAGCTGAACAGAGCCCAGCAGGTGGCAAATGATGAAGGTGCCTGTCAGATTTAAATACTAGATAGAATTTTTGTATCTGCTACTTGCTTTAGTATTAGTATTAATACTAAATTAGTATTTCCATCCCTACTTGTTATATCTAGCCATGTACTTCTTGGCAGGACCTCTAGAAAAACTGATTTGCTAGCATTTTACTTTTGACCTTGTCATGGGGTTAGAACGTACCTTTTTGACAACTTATTAATGTTTACCCATAGCATTTTTCCTGTTCCTGCATATAAATTATTTTTTCTGCTAAAATAGGTGTCTTTAATCATGTTGGCTTTGCTAGCATAACATGATTGAAAAATTTAGATTCTTCTCAGTTTTGCCGGTAATGTGCCAAATGTTGGTGTGTGGTTTTTTAAGTTACCATTTTACAAGGGGAAAAGTTAGTACTCTGTTGCCTGAAGTGTTGAGGGTGAATCAGTTTGTTTGGTACTCTTCATAACTACTTTATAGTTTCATTATGCAAGTATCCTTTTAAACTACAGGATGACGGAAAGCAAAATCATTAAATCCATAGTGAAATGTTTTGAAATACTTAGGATTTATACGTAGGATTTATACGTAGGAAATACATAGAAATACGTATGCAGCTCGTCTGCATACGCTCCCAGCATCCTCGGCTGTCATCGCTCGAGGACCACCACGACTCTCCTGGGGCTTGGCCTTCCTGCCGCTTCCTGGCCATCTTTTTCTCCCTCTACTTTTCTCCTCCCAGCTTCTTCCTCCCCCCAACCGATCACCACTCTCTAACCTCCCCCATACATTCTCTCATTGCTCCCCTTCCACTCCTGTCTCTACCCTTCCTCGATGCTCCCCTTCTCCCAATCTTATCCCTATTCCTCCTGTCTCTAGCCTACCACGACGCTCCCCTTTTCCCAATCTTATCCCTATTCCTTGCCTCCCCCCTCATCAACTACCATTTTTCTGCTCCCTCTGGAACTGTCGCTCATCTATCAGTAAAGCTCCCTATATCCATGATCTTTTCCTCTCTCGCTCCCTCCAGCTCCTTGCCCTTACTGAAACTTGGATCACTCCCTCGGACTCTGTCACGCCTGCTACCCTCTCCTGTGGGGGTCTCTCCTTCTCTCACCAACCCCGCCCTGAAGGACGGGGTGGTGGGGTGGGCCTCCTTCTTGCTAAATCCTGTCAGTTCCAACCAATTTCTCCTCCCCCCTCTCTCTCCTTCCATACCTTTGAGGCTCACTCCGTGCGCCTCTACTCCCCCCTCCATCTACGTGTTGCTGTCATCTACCGTCCCCCTGGTCCTCTCTCTTCCTTTCTTTCTGACTTTGAGTCCTGGCTCACTTTCTTCCTCTCTGTTGATATCCCCACTCTCATCCTTGGTGACTTCAACATTCATGTTGATGACCCATCTCAGCCCTCAGTCTCTCGCTTCCTCTCCCTAGCCTCCTCCTTCAACCTCCACCTTTGGACCAACTCCCCCACCCATACTAATGGCCATTCTCTTGATCTTGTCCTCTCTAGAAACTGCTCTGTCGCTGATCTCTCCTTCGATCCTCATCCTATATCAGACCACTTCCTTGCCTCTTTCAACATTTCCCACTGTCCCCCCTCCTCTTCCCCTTCTCTACGCCCCTTCCGTGACCTTCAAGCTATTGATCCCCTGGACTTTGCCTCCTCTCTCTCTCCCCTTCTTCCTACAGTCTTCTCTTCCTCCTCCCCTGACTCCGCTGTCTCTGCTCTCAACGCCTCTCTCTCCTCCACACTTGACTCCCATGCCCCTCTCTCTTCCCGCCCTGCCTTCTCCCACAACCCCCGTCCTTGGCTCACCCCTAGTATCCGCCACCTCCGTTCTTGCACTCGTGCTGCTGAACGACTCTGGCGCAAATCCCATTCTCACGCTGACTTCCTTCACTTCAAATTCTGTCTCTCCACCCTTACTTCTGCTATCTCCCTTGCTAGACAACACTACTATGCCTCCCGCATTGAGTCCTGTTCTCGGGACCCTCGCCGCCTGTTCTCTACCTTTGACTCCCTCCTCAAGCCTCCCTGTCCTCCCCCTCCTTCTTCCCTTTCTGCTCAGGATCTTGCCTCCTTCTTCACCTCCAAGATAGACAAGATCCGCCTCGACATCGCTTCCCACTCCTCTCTTCCCACTCCCACCCCTCTCCCTCCTCCCCCTCCTTCTCTCATGTCCTCCTTCTCCCCTGCCTCCCTTAAGGAAATCTCCTCTCTGCTCTCCTCCTCCAACCCTTCCACTTGCCCCCTTGATCCCATTCCTTCCCGCCTCCTCACCTCCATTACTCCCACTGTCGCCCCTTCCTTCCTGCACATCATCAACCTCTCCCTCTCTACTGGCTCTTTCCCTTCTGCCTTCAAACATGCCACAGTCTCTCCTATTCTCAAAAAGTCCACTCTTGACCCCTCTGACCCTTCTAGCTATCGTCCTGTCTCACTCCTTCCTTTTGCTTCCAAGCTGCTTGAACGTGTTGTCTACTCCCGCTGCCTTGACTTCCTATCCTCCAACTCCTCCCTTGACCCCCTCCAATCTGGCTTCCGCCCCCTTCATTCTACTGAAACTGCTCTCGCTAAGATCACCAACGATCTTCTGGTGGCTAAATCTAAACGTCTCTATTCCATTCTTGTCCTCCTTGATCTCTCTGCTGCCTTCGATACTGTTGACCACTCACTCTTGCTGGATTCCCTTCACTCCCTTGGCTTTTGTGGCTCTGTCCATAACTGGTTCTCCTCCTACCTCTCTGACCGCTCCTTTAATGTGTCTCTCTCCAACTCCACCTCCTCCTCCTTCCCCCTCTCAGTTGGTGTTCCTCAAGGCTCTGTTCTTGGCCCTCTCCTCTTCTCGATCTATACCTCATCCTTAGGCAAACTCATTGCCTCCCATGGCTTCCAATACCACCTCTATGCTGATGACACTCAACTCTATCTCTCTACTCCCTCTCTCTCTCCCTCTGTTCAAGCTCGTCTCATCAACTGTCTCTCTGACATCTCTACCTGGATGTCTCAACGTCAACTCAAACTCAACATGGCTAAAACTGAACTCCTTATCTTCCCCCCTCATCCTTCCTCTCCTTCCTCACTGTCAATAACTATTGATGGAGTCACCATCCTGCCTGTCCCCCAAGCCCGTAGCCTAGGCTTCATCTTTGACTCAGCCCTTTCTTTTAAACCCTACATTGACTCTGTTGCTAAATCCTGTCGCTTCTCCCTCCATAACATTGCTAAGATTCGCCCTTTTCTCTCTGTCTCGTCTGCCAAAACTCTTGTTCATGCTCTGGTCATCTCTCGCCTCGATTACTGTAACCTCCTTCTCACTGGCCTTCCCCGGTCTCACCTTTCTCCCCTCATCTCTGTCCAAAACTCTGCTGCCAGGGTCATCTACCTCGCCAGTCGCTTCGACCATGTGCAGCCCCTCCTCTCTTCGCTTCACTGGCTTCCCCTTCCTGAACGAATCCTGCACAAGCTCCTAGTCTTCACCTATAAAGCTCTTCACAACCTTGCTCCCCCCTACCTCTCTGCACTTATCGCCCTCCATACTCCAGCCCGTGCACTTCGCTCCTCCTCTGTCCCTTCTCTCACCCTTCCACGCCTTCCCTGCTCCCCTAAGCGCCTTCGTCCCTTCTCACTTGCTGCCCCCCATGCCTGGAACTCCCTCCCTGTCCACATCCGCCTTGCCCCCTCCCTTCATACCTTCAAATCTCTCCTTAAAACTCACCTCTTTCGCTCTGCTCTGTCTGACTCTTTATCCTGCTGAGCCACTATTCCTATACCTACGATCGGTTTACCCTTATCCTTGCAACATGGACCTGCCTGCTGTCATTCTCATCGTAACCAAGCCAAGTACGTGCACTTGAGACCTCGCATCTTCATGAATGTTAGACCCCTTGTCTCTCCCTCTGTTCCCCTTCCTAAGTCTCTCCCCCAGCTCCTGTCTCTCAGATTGTAAGCCCTAGGGGCAGGGACCCTGTCTATTTTATTACTTTGTAAAGTGCCAGGTACACTGCTGGCGCTATATAAATGTTTATTAATAATAATAATAATTTTTTTTCGTAGCGTTCTCCATGAAACCATGGAGGCCAGTTTCTAGACAGTAATCTGTTAACACACTCCCAGATTAGTTCTCAAATATTCAGTTAACACTGATAGGATAGAGTTAATTTAAGGAAATATGCAGCTAAATATATTTTGATATTTATTAGTTTATAGCTAGCTATCCTGTAATTTACCTGTACCAAGCAAGTGATCAAAATGAGATTTTATTTTTATTTCAAAAATATTCTCATTACCAGTAAATGCTTCAGATTATCTCAATAAAAGCCTGGGAAATCTGTGTTAATGTTGAGGGCATACTGCCACCCTGTGGACATGCATCAAGTTCTTTTTCAATACTATTTTTTCATTGTAGTGCATCATGATTATAGCATTCTGTGCTACAAAGAGAATAGCTGCCATTCTTGGCGTGTCCTGATCTGTAATAGGCCCATGGGAAATAAACGAAGACCTTTTTATAGCTTTGCCTATCTGGTACACTGTCAGCCTAGACTTTATTCAAAGCGTTTCCAACTGTTCCTCTATCTAGGCACTTTTCTTCAGGAGAAGAGAACTTTTTAAATGCCAGTCTGAGCATTAATATGTTGTACGCTTCATAATAACTTTTTACTTGTATTTATAAAATTGGAGGGCAAGGAGAAATTTTATTAGGTTCTAATGCTGTCTTGAATAATTTGATGCATTTTTTTCCCCTCCGGCTTTTAGTAGTAACAAAAATGTGAGGGATATTAATCTATGAAGTAGTTAATGGGGCTTTGGATAGAATACTGAGAAGATTGTGCACACGCACCAGCTCCCATAATACTTAGCCTGTATTTATTCAGTTCTGGGATACTAGTCTTTTCCCCTTAGTTTGGTTGGTCTTTGATATCATGGCAATACATGTTGAGCCAAATCTTATCAAGACTCTTCAGATTAAACATGTCCTGTTAAACATTTAACATGAGTATTCAACTAGCTGTATTCATGTCTTAAGGCATGTAGTCTTCAGGGTGCAGCTGAAATAACTTAAGGCTTTCACATGTTCTTCATGCTTGTAGCAAGGGCATGGAATGGAGCACATGTGAATCTGCAGCAGGATTTCAGGCATGCATCTGCACATGTGGCATTGCTTGCTGTTCTGCCCACAGCAGCCTGGGTGTTTCCAGGCTGGGGCAGCTGCAGTCAGGCTGCTCCCAGTGCACTGCCAAGGAAGAGACTAATGCTGCTAGGCTTGGAAGGGAAGAGAGCAGGAGAGGGCTGCTCTACTGGTGCTGCTGCATCTTGACTGGAATTGGGCTACTGATAAATGCCCAGCAGGTGGCAGGCCCTTTGCGTCCTAGCAGCAGTGTCTGTCTGCCTTGGTCTGCGGCTGCTGCCACTCGGATCAGCCATTCTGTGCTAAGAGCATTTTGCCACCAAATAACCGATCCACAGGGGCAGCAGCTCTGTTCTTGAAACCAGGACTGCTGCTAGAATGTTTCACACAAAAGGTTGGCCATGTGGTAGCCATAACATCAAATTGCATCAGATTGAGAGCAATTTCCTGTATTTAGATATTTAACTGGACTTCTGTACATTAACACCACCACACACATGTGAGTTTGGGGTAGGGCTAAAACAAGAAGCAATCTTTTTTTTTTTTTCTTGCAAAAATATTGTGAAAATCGAGAATTGTCGCAGAGATCTTGGTATAATCTCGATAACAAACAGATCTTGGTAGAGAAATTTTTCCTCAATACCGTTTACTACTTGCCGTTTACCACGTACTATGTTCATCCTGGTAACGTGCATGCACATTGCCAGGATGAATGCACTACACAGTAAATCTGTATATGGTAAAAACGGTAAACAGTATTTCAAGAAAAAATTCTTTACAGATGTCGAGGATCAGTATCTTTCTCAATTATCATTTCTCGCTTAAAACTAGTCAAACTGTGATTCTCAATAACTGAGCAACTTGAGATCAAGTTTCAGCCCTAGTTTGGCGCCACAGTACCCTTAATCTTACGTATACTTTGGTTCATCTTTGTCTTACCCTGGCACGGATTTTAATGAAAACAGAATTTTAAGAACATAAGCAGTGACATACTGGGTCAGACCAATGGTCCATCGAGCTCAGCATCCTGTCTCAGACAGTGCCGAATCTTGATCACTTGGGAGAAGTACCCCAACAGGTCACTATGGGGCAATCCATTCCCTACTGTTCAGTCGCTAGTCACAGCAATCAGAGGTTATGTCCCCCAGACCTACTTGACTAATAGCCATTAATGGACCTATCTGGCTGGCTATACTACCGGCCTTACCCGCATCCCCCTCAACAAGTTCCACAAGTTAATTGTGCATTGAATGAAAAAATACTTTTTGTTTAAAACCTGCTGCAAGCTTTTCATGCAGTGTCCCCTAGTTCTAGTACTACTTGATAGGGTAAATAACTGTTCCTTATTTACTCATTTCACAGCACTCATGATCTTAGAAATTTCTGTCCTATCCCCTCTATTGTCTTTTCTCCAATCTTGAAGAACCCTAACTTATCAAGCCTTTCCTCATACAGACGTTGTTCCATACCCTTTATCATTTTTGTTGTACTTCTTTGTACTTTTTCTAGTTCTATAACTTTTTTGAGCGGGGGGTGACAAGAACTGCACACAATATTCAAGATGCAGTTGCACCGGAGATCTATAGAGGCATTATGTTTTCAGTTTCATTCTATCCCTTTCTGAATAATTCCCAAAATTGTTCATTTGCTTTTTTTGACTACTACCACACATGTCCACAATGACTGCAAAATCCTTTTCCTGAGTTGGTAGTCCCTAGTTTAGAACCTAGCTTCACTTTGCACTTGTCAACACTGAATTTCATTTGCTATTGGGGGACATACCCTAGACATGTTTTGCACAGGCCTTGAGGCAGGGGACCCGTTAGTGGGGGAAGGTGTCAGTAGAATGCATGTCATGAACAGATCGTCTCCTCTCGGCAGGTATCCTGGCAAGTGTTCACCCCTGCGAGGGTGCAGAACCAATTAGGATGGTTTGCCCCCAACGACTTGTGGAACCTAGAAGGTTGCAGACTGCTCTAGGGGATGTATCCTCTGATCTCAATGGCTGCTCACTCGATGACCTCGTGACCACGTGGAATCTCGTGTTGGTGGAGGCCATTGACCAGGTGGCTCCCAGGTGTCCACTCCCGAACCGCCGACAATGCAGGTCCCCGTGGTATACAGAGGAACTGCAGTGGATGAAGCAGGGCGGGTGGCGGTTAGAGCAACGGTGGCATCACTCGAGTGCTGAAGTTGACCGATCGCAGTATAGAGTCTGGTTACGTACCTATGTCATGGCGGTGTGGGCAGCAAAGAAAGTTTTCTTTGCTGCCCTCATTGCGTTTGCTAAGTCACGCCCGGCGGAGCTTTTTCCGGTGGTGAGGGGGCTGGTCCGTCCGGCCTCCCTTCGCCTGCATTTAGAGTCATCGAATGCCCACTGTGATTTATTTGTTTGGACTTGCTTGCAGATAAAATCACTCAGATCCACCACAGTTTTGATGCAACACGTTTAGCAGTAGGTGAACCAGAGGCAGTAGAAGTCCTGCCTTGTCCTGTTTTGTGGGATGAATTTCAGAATGTCGCCCTCAGATGCGGGGGATTCCCTGGGGTCTGTTTGAGCCACTTATTGTGAATTAGACCCATGCCCGTCCTGGCTGGTCAAAGCCAGCTGGGAGACATTAGAGCCGTTGCTGGCAGGGATTGTCAACACTTCCCTGGGGGAGGGCAGGGTGCCGGACTGCCTTAAGGAGGCACTGGTGCGACCCCTGCTCAAGAAACGATCATTGGGCATTGGCATCCTGGCCAGCTGTTGGCTGGTCTCTAACCTTCCCTTTTTAGGGAAGGTTATTGAGCGGGTGGTGGCTCAACAGTTGCAGGAGCATCTGGACTGGATTAACTTTCTCGATCCCTTGCAGTCAGCCTTTCGTCCTGGATATGGCACGGAGACTGCACTTGTGGCCTTGGTCGACGACACACACCCCCCCCAATAAGTTGGATCGGGCTCATTCGACCCTGTTGATCCTATTAGATCTCTCGGCTGCATTTGATACCGTTGACCATGAGTTGTTGGTGACTCAGCTGTGGCACTGGGCAGGGATTGGCAGGACTGTTCTTGAGTGGTTCCGCTCCTTCCTGGCTGGGAGAGTCCAGCGTGTGGTCCTGGGTGATTTTTCATTTTCTCCCTGGGGCCTCACGTGTGAAGTCCCGCAGGGTTCTATCTTGTCCCCTCTTATTCAATGTGTACATGCAGCCTTTGGGGGAGGTTGTTAGGGAGTTCGTTGTACAGTGTCACCAGCTGATGACACCCAGCTTTAGCTCTCATTTTTATCCTACTCAGGCCTGGCAGTCTCGGTGCTTACCTGGTGCTTGGCAGCTGTGGGGGGTTGGATGAGGGCGAGCCGTCAAGTTAAATCCCGACAAAACGGAGATGATGGTAATGTGGAGGGCGTTCTCTGTGGCCGCACCACGGTTGTGGAACTCCCTCCCGTTGGAGTCTGCCTGATTACCGACCTCCCCTGTTTCCGTAGACAATGTAAGACCTGGCTGTTCCGCCGTGCTTTTCCTGAGGGAGAGTTGGTGGGTGGCTGGGTTAGGGTGGGGGGTATGTTGGTTTTATATTTTAAAATCCTATTACTGTTTTCAATTGTTTTAATGTTAGCTGCCCCAAGATGCTCTTAGCAGGAGGGGGCAGCATACAAATTTTATTATAAAATATTCATTGCCCATTCACCCAGTCTTGCAAGAACCTCCTGCAATTCCTCACCGTCCACATAGGTTTTAACTTCCTTGAATAACTTGGTGTCACCTGTGAATTTGATCACCTCCTTACTTTCTTTTCTAGATCATTAATGAATATAATAAACACTGGTCCTAATACAGATCCTTGTGGCATTCCACTATTTACTTTTCTCTTGGTTGCAAAAACTGACCATCTAGTCCTACCCTTGGTTTCCTATTGTTTTAACCAGTTACTGATCCATGATAGGACTCTGGACTCAGAATTTTCAGGTGCCCGGGAGCCATTGGTGTGCAGAAAACTGAGGCTGGCAACTGGTTCAGAGGTGTAGTGAGGCAAGAACAGTTTAATATCAGGGTAAAGTGTGGTGACTAATTTTTTATATTTTTTTTCCTACTGGAATTTGATCTGAACTTTCATGCCCTGGGACACGACCTCCTATCCCAGAACGTGGGGATCCCATGGTGGTGTAGCCTCTTGGCAATACTGATCATAATATAATTAAATCCCATGGTGGTGTAGCCTCTTGGCAATACTGATCATAATATAATTAAATTTGACATAATTACTGGAGAGAGAACTGTAAATAAAACTGCTGCAGTAATATTTATCTTTAAAAGGGGAGATCATGCTAAAATGAGGAAACTAGTTAGAGGAAAACTAAAAGGAGCAGTGGCAAGGATTAATTGTTTGCAAGAGGCGTGGAGACTATTTAGAAACACCATCTTGGAAACCCAGATTAAATGTGTTCCTCTGCTTAAAAAAGGTAGCAAGAGGACCAAACGTTTGCCAGCATAGCTAAATAGCGAGGTGAAGGAGGCTATTGAACCAAAAAGGCATCCTTTTAAAAAATGGAAAACTAGTTCTAATGAGGAAAATAAAGCATAAGCACTGATAAATTAAATGTAAAATTTTAATAAGGCAGGCCAAGAGAATTTGAAGAGACTCGCTAAAGAGGCAAAAAGTATAATAAACTTTTTAAAATACACAAGAAGCAAGAGGCCTGCTAGTCAGTTGGGCCATAGATGACCAGGGGCTGAAAGGGACACTCTCACTCGGAGGATAAGGCCATTACAGAGAAGCTGGATTAATTCTTCGGTTTGGTCTTCAGAGCAGAGGATGTTGGGGAAATATCCACTACTTTGTAGATGATGAATCAGAAGAGCTGTCAGTCCAACATGACTTCAGAACAGGTTCTTGAGCAAACTGAATAGTAACAAATCATTGGAACCAGACGGTTTACACCCCAGAGTTCTGTAGGAGCTCAGATATGAAATTGTAGACCTACTACTGGTAATCGGCAACCTATTGCTAAAATCTGCCACTGTACTGAAGAATTGAGGGTAGTGAATGTAATGAGGCGATTCTGGGAACTACAGACCGGTGAGCCCAATGTCTCTGCTGGTCAAAATGGAGAACATGTAAATGCCCTCCTCAGGGCAGGATTGAAACAATTGATCAAATTTTTGCATCAGCTGCAAATTAATGCAGCTGGTATGACTAGCTCCGTCAGACATACGAGTTCTACTCTGTCATTGAGGGATAAGTCAAAGTCAGCTTTTAGTAACTTTGTTCCAAGGTTGTGACCCGATTATTACTTTGTACGTGGTGAAATTCCTGGTGGCAGTAATGGAGGAGTACAAGATATATGTGACCCTGTAGTAGGTTCTGTTTTTATTGGTGACTTGTGTTCTTTAATCCTTTGATTATTTGAGATTATTTTATAGATATGATATATTCGGTTTTATTATATAGAAGTCACCCATTAATATTGTTTGTTTAGCATTTCATAGTCAGTCTCACTGTCCTCGTCGGAGGGCCAATAGTATAGTCTCACAGCTGAATATTTAAACAGTTGTCTTGATATGAAATCTTGTTTAGCTGTGTTGATACGAACAAAATAATTAATGTATTTTGAAGTATTAGTGATTTGAGATGTCCTATGTAAATTGGTCTGCCACAACTGGATATTTGGACTCACTGGCCACAGCACCAGAGCTCAGTTGGGATGAATCCTTGCTCTTTAAAGCAAGATTTCGGGCATATCTGGACATGTCATCTGCTATTCTACCCACAGCAGCCTGGGTTTTTCCAAATTGGAGCAGCTGCAGGCAGGCTACCCCCAGTAAAGGGAAGAGACTAGTTCAAGTGCTATATATATAGTCTGGTTCAAACACTTCAGAATCCTGTAACTATAGTTCTAGAATCAACACTCACCTTGTCTTGCCTTTCCAGAATATGGTCTTAATTCACAAAACTCTGCCATTGGAGAAGGTAATGAGTAGTTAAGATTTGTACGGAAAGTGGGTCCTTGACTGCTTGGTAAGATTTTTGTATGTGAATCTTTTAAAATGGTCTACCTGAGGAAATGTTGCAATTTAGGAACATCTGTTGGGAGTATGGATGGACTGGTGCTCTGTGCTTGTAGCATGCACAGAGTTTCCTTCTTGACTCGCTGGTTGAAGCACAATGACGTTCCTTCTGGAGGGAGGTCTTGCCTGACTCTCTTCCCTACTGCTCAGTTTAAAAACGTTGCACTGTGTGATGCTAGTCCTTGGCTGCAAATTACTCTTGGTTTCCCCCCAAATGTCTCCTTCCTGCCATCATTGTCAAAGCAGGAGTTCAGTTATCCTCTAGAAGAATCCTGTGTTCAAAATGAAGTTTCCGTGTACATGGTTTCCTTCAGTCTTAGTGATGTATACATTTGTGAGTGTATGCTTCAAATGGTACTCCCTGTAGCCAGGAGAGAGAGTCAAGGTGCACAACCACCCCACCTACAATGCCCTGCTGTGCTCAAGAAATTCAGTTACTCTATACATTTTACAAAGTGGAGTGTTAGCCCTGCTACTTCTCCATTCATTGTCCCATGAGGTATTCCTCCAAAGCTTCACAGGAACTTTGTCTCCCTCACTGCCATTAATGGGGAGAAACCAGGAATACGTGGGGCCCTCCTTACAGGTATAGAAAATGACACCAAGCTTAAATAACTTGGGCAAGATCACATAAGGATGAAGAGAACCCAAGTCTGAGTCTTGGGGTGCTTTCGTAGTCCTAATACACACCATTTCCCTCCATGAGAAACTCGGGAGGCAAGTGAAGCACAGCTTTGGTCACATGAGAAAGCAAAGCTGTGTGGCCTCGGTGATAACGCATAGCATGCCAAGCTGGAAAACGAAGCTCTGCATGCCGTGCATGATCGCTGCTAAAGTTGCGTAGGCTTGCTTTCTCCGGGGACCAAAGCTACGCTGCATTTGCCTCTTGGAGTTTCTCGGAGGCAAATGGTCCTCATTGTCTTGTCAGAAAGCACCCTTAGTCCAGTGCACCAGCTGCAAGCATCCTTATCTTCTGGTAGTGGATGTGCTTCTCTACGGATCGCAGAAGGCTCTGTCTTCCAAAATGGCAATTTAAGCAACTTGCCCATCCTGTTAATCTGCAGTGATCTTGGAATAGAACCCACGTTTTTTGGAAACTAATTCCTGTTTTAGTTACGTTATCGTCTTTCTGCATGCGCTGCGTCATGCACTACATTCATGATCTTGGTCTATTTCATTTTGCATATAAATGGAAAAAGACCGTATGGAGCAGTGAATGAAAGTTGGGGATTGTACATGTCCTGTATTCTAATGTGAACCTAATCTCTCCTTTTTCTGAAGTTGTCTTAACTGCAAATTTAGAGTAGTCAGTTGCAGAAAAATATTAACAAAAGATAAAGGGGATGTGAAGTTAGTCTTTAGGTTTTGCGACCATTCTTTTCAATAGACTACAGATTATTTTATGGGGACATTGTTTCCCCACTAAATAAGCATTTGGTCACTTCGTTGGGAGTGTACTCACCTGTTACTTAGCCTCTATTGTGACTGCTCTAAAGTATTATTCAGAAACTGGAGTCAAACTACTCCAGGGTACTTTATCAAGGAGGATGGTAGGAAGAGAAATGGGCTCAGAGTGCCTACTCATTGGGTAAAGCTACCCTTAATCCTTGAGTAGAGGATTAGCATACAAATTAATGATTAACATAAGGCTCAGGCAGTTACCAGTTTTATGAGATCAATTAAACAATTGGAAGTTAGAAACCTTTCTAGTTGTGTAGAATGATGCATTTTGATAGATCTTTGACTTAATTAGCCAAGTATACTTAATCCGAATAGACAAAGTAAATTTTAAAGCTTCATAATCAGTCAGTGATTTGTACTTGTTTACTAACTTTTTTCATTTAAATCATTTTCCCTTTAAGGCAAGAACTCTTGAAGTGGAATGGATGGGGATATAATGACTCCAAATTCATATTCAATAAGAAGGGGGTAGCAGAATTTACTGGAAAAAGGTAAATATACTATTGAATTTCCAAGACTGTTCATGTAACTAAGTGCAGTAAACGAGTTGAAATGTGCATACTGTTCAGTTGTTTAGCAATAGGCAGAAGGATTGCTGTTTGGCTTATCCAATGGCAGGGATGGAAAACACCTGAGCAGTGGACCAGATGTGGCTCATGGCCAGTTTTTATTTGGCCCTTATCTAATTCTTGTACCTGCCCATGGATCGAGCCCCCTACCCTCAAGCACTGGAGGAGTGAACTCCAGAGGAAGGGAGTAGAGGTGAAGGCATGTGTTGGAGGGTATAGGATGAGTCTGAGTTGTGGCCATGATGTGAATAGTCCTGAGTATACCCCTCAAGTTCTCACCCCTCGGCTGTTAACTAGTTCATAGAACTTGTATTAATTTTTTGAAGTGGACCCTGGGGGGTGGGGGGAAAGGCTCCCCACTTACTCCTGTGGAGTAGGCTATAACACAGTATACATTAAACTGCATTTGATTGATCTTGGTGTAAATGGCAAAATAAACCTGTGATGGAATCCAATTATTGCTTTGATTTTAAGGCAGAATAAAAATGGTTTGTAGGACAATGAATCAAAATGAAGACAATGTCTCTTGTAATTTCAGGTAATCGGTGTGCTTAATGTTTAACTGGGCCTCAGTCTCCATGTCAGAACTGACGTCTTAAATGTTTAGTCTGTATGCGCCATTGAGGACTCTGGTTCTAATCGCCTGAGAGATGAACTGGTTAATCATCTTGCCATTGATATGCCTGGAACTTCCTCCCCCAACGCTCTGCTCCCTCTTGATCTTCAAATCAAATCATTCCTAGAAATTTACCTCTTCTGTCAAGCTTTCCCTAGTCAATAACCTCCACAGACTGCTGACTTATTCTCCTTCTACTGTCCTTCCATGTGCCCCCTTGCCCCTGTAATTAAATTAAGTATGCACACCTGTGACCTCTGACCTTCATGAATGTATTCTCTCTCTCTCTCTCTCTCTCCCTTGTCCACCCTTGATTGCAAACCCTTTGGAGCAGGGACTGGACTCAAATTCATGACTGTTCAGCACCTGGCACATTGTGGGTGCTATATAAATAAATTCTACATAGGCTGTGTCCAGTCTACAGTCAGCTGCATTGCAACTCCGTTCCTGGCATTCTTCATGGTACGGTGACACACCACTTTCCGATAGGACGGAAACACTGATAAAGCAATGCTAAAAGATTAGACAAGCTACTAAAGTGGGCAACATAATAATAACGGGTGACTTCAGTTACCCTAATATTGATTGGGGGAATGCTTCCTTGGGGCAGGACATGGAGGTTAAATTTCTGGATGCCCTAAATGACTGCTTCCTAGAACAGCTGGTTCTGGAACCAACGAGAGGAGGAGCTATTCTAGATCTAGTTCTGAATGGCACACAGGACCTGGTGCAAGGAGTAACTGTGGCAGAGCCACTAGGCAATAACTATCATAATGTGATCACATTTGACATAATTTCTGTAGGAAGAAAGATAAACAAAAGTACAGCAGTAGCATTTAACTTTAAAAAGGGAGACTATGATAAAATGAGGAAACTAGTTAAAAAGAAACTAAAAAAGTCCAGTTGCAAGGGTTACAAGTTTGCAAGAGGCATGGAGACTGTTTAAAAGCACCCTTCTGGAAGCCCAGATTAAATGCATCCCACAAGTTAAAAAAGGAAGCAGGGAAGACCCAACGTCTTCCAGTGTGGTTAAATGGGGAGCCAAAAGGCATCCTTTATGCTCTTCTGTATTATTTTCATTGGGACTAGCCTTCCATTTCTTAAACACTAGCACCATAAATGTAAAGTGTTAATAAGGCAGGCCAAAAGAGATTTTGAAGGGAGGCTTGCTAGAGGCAAAAACAAGCAACAAAAAGCTTTTCAAATACATCAGAAGCAAGAAGCCTGCTAGGGAGTCAGTTGGGCCATTAGAAGACAAGGGAGTAAAAGTGGTGCTCAGGAAGGATAAGAACATTGCAGAGAAGCTGAATGAGTTCTTTGCATCTGTCTTCACTGTGCAGGATTTTGGGGTGGTGCCCATGCCAGATACTTACTTTGTGGGTGAGGAATTGGAAGAGCTGTTACAAATCAATGTGTCGTCGTCAGATGTTCTAGGGCAAATTGACAGACTGAATACTAACAAGTCACCAGGGCCAGATGGCATTCACCCCAGAGTTCTGAAGTAACTCAAATATGAAATTACAGACCTACTGTGTGGGGTTTCAGCATAACTTTTAGGTTTATGGATAGTTCTTAATCATTCTAAAAATAAGCACAGCAAAATATTTTAGAAATAGATTCCCTTGTTTAGGAATATTAAACTGAAGGCCATGATACAAAATGTTTAGGAAATGCATGATGAAATTTCTAGGTAGGCAGTCTGTCGGAAGGGGTGGGAATATCGGTATTGGATAAATCTGATACACCCTATCGGGTATATCTGTTTAATCCAATAATCGCTGGTATCGAAATACCAGTCTTTAACATTGGCCTCTTTATCAGGGTTTTTTTATACTGCAGCCATTGACTTCAATGGCCGCAATGTAAAAAACAGTAAAGCACCCAATGTTAAACAACCGGTATGCTGATACCAGGGAGATCCAATACCGATAAATCCCAGTATCTGGTATTCTCGCTGGGGTCCCATCCCTAATGTATATGTATAGCATGTGCATAATATACCTACCCATCTGGCATTTGTTCAGTGTATAGTTCTGACTTGTTGCATGGCTGAAGAAATGCCCTGTGTGGCCAGAAGGGTTGTGCACTTCACCCAAAGTAGTTCCAATACAACTTACACTCTGAACTACTTTGTAATAAATACCTTAATGTAAAGCCAAAGCCAGTAAGTTATTGATGCTACGCTGCTACTATCAACAGTGTTCTTAGTGTATCTGATGTATTGCCTGTTAGATCTCATGGCAACAACTTCTGCCACATTCTTAATGACAATTTAGTTTGCCATGATGGCTATAAATATAGACTTTGACTTGGCTTCCTAAAACAGTAAATTATGGAGAGAGACGTATTCAAAATAGTGTCCTTTTTGGAATTGGTCAAAGCCATAGATGGTTTCAGTTGTCTACCTAAATTCCCAAACCAAAGCTTTTTCCAAAGTCAGTATGTGTAGGGTGCAGCTACATGAGCTGGGTGGGGACCGATCTCCTGCATGCACTGGGGTGGGGAATCACAGCCATCGCACTTTGTGGCCAGCATGGAGAGAAGGGCACGTAGTCCACACAGACACACCCCACACAGGCAAACTAGGTGGGCGGGCTGCTGTCAGGCATCTTCCCATGGCCCCGGGGTGGGCCAAGGTGCCGGCCACACACACAGCCACCCAACCCTGCCTCGCCTGCCCACTATCCAACCCCTGGCTGTGGTGTGGCTGCTCAGGAATGCCAACAGCACCTGCTGCTCAAAGCCCCACAGCGGTCTTCATCGTAGGGCAGGACAAATGGGGACTAAGCCCTCAATTGGCAGTGCAATACTGTAATTTGGACAGCCTTACTCCATTTTTAGGCTGCTATGCCTTGCATCCCCAGCCTTTTTGGGAGGATGCAGGGCATAGCAGCTAGCTTGCTGCCCCACTTCAGGACGGAGAGAATATCTGGCAGATGCCAGGTACACAAACCACTGCATCATGTGACAACGGTGCCCAAACTAGGGTAAGGCTTCCCAAATTGGGTAACTGTTTCATGTGACTGTACCTGTAGTGTTCTCAAGATTCATACCCTGAAACTAGCGGTTGGTTTCAAAGTGAACAACTTAGTAGAGCAAAATCTAAAGCTGCACCTGAGGCTCTTTGCTTGTATTATGTTCAAAATATTGGATTTGTGACTTGTCCATTTCGGCTAGAAACTCTTGGACTTTTCCAACTCAAATTGTCATAAAATCTAAGGGGAAGGGGTTTATATTAACTATAAAACTTGTTTTTGATGTGCTGGTGAGGGAAGCTCTTAAAGCTCATGCACACAACACACGAACAGCAGTAGAAAAGCCCTGGAGCATAACCTGTGCTGCCCTCCCCCCATGGGTTGCTACTGCAGACAAACCCCCTTCATGCAACTCCCAATCCACAGCATTATACAGCATTGTATGTACAGTGAAATAACAAGTGCACATTGTTCCATTTAAACACCATCAAGCACTTTTCCTAGAAATGGAACAGAGGCTTATTTTGAATCTGTCCATACTTGGTTTTCAGCATTTGATATCTTTTTTTGTAATCTTCCCTTTTAACCAAAATTAACCAACGGGCTAAGTATGCTGGGGTGGTATAGCAATTGCAAAAGCGACAGACCAAGATTATTAAAAACAAAGCACTCTCGTAGGGAAATTCTAGTTAAGGCAGTGTAGGTAAAGTAAATCACTACACTTGGATCTAGACCTGAAAAGTGAAATACAACATAAGTAAAAGACCAGAGTAATTTTGGACACAGTATCTGATAGTGGTAAAAAGCAAATGCTGGTATGAAGACCTAGTCTAATATTGAAACTATAACTAGTGCCGCTGTATATTAAGTGCGCCTTTCCTTGAAATACAATGAGTTCTAGTCACCAAAACTCAAATATATTGTGAACCAGTGAAAATGATTATTCATGTGGAGGCCTCAGCTGCTAAATAACTTTCCATATGCCACTGGAACTCTAAATCCCTTCTTTCTTGAAAAACGAGCTCCTTGGTAAAGCTGCCGTTCTCTGCTTTTTCATTTTATGTTTCTCCCTTTTGGGGGCATTATGTCAACATTTACTGTCAGCTGTCCTTTTTTCACACTCTTGGCAATTTCAGATCTTCATAGTGTAAAACATTGTGCTATGTATTATAATCTAAGTAGCCCTCCATCTAAATATGAATAACTTTAGACATTCTAAATTGGATAATCTTTCCCTTTTTAAATATATACAAATAAGTTAAAAATGGAACAGATTTACTTCAATGTCTATGTTGGAGAAAATCTATTTAATGTAGACTTTACATTTCAGATACAGATTAGGTGGCCTGGTGTTACCTCTTCTGAAGGAATGGATGGAAAAAACTCTTGGAGCAAGTATTGAGCATAAAACTACCTCTAGAGTAAGTCAATACATGAAAAACTAATTCCTTCATATGTAGTGTTCTGGTGGCCTGACTGATGTACTGGACACAGCTCATGATGTGTAAGATGGTCGTGCGTATGATTGTGTGCTTAAGTGTTAACATAAAGGTAGCTTTTTCTATTGAAGTATACCTACATAGGCCACACCTGTAACTGAGGGAAGAATTTGAAAAATGCTAATGTGTGAAAGGGGAAAGAATCCAGCTTGACTTGGTTACATCCAACTTACATTTACTTGCAACTGAGAAAATTTGCTATGCCACCAAGACAAACTCCCATTCCAGTATTGGCTGCGTTTCACAAAACTGCACTTGAAGTTGCTGAAGACTTTTTTTTTTTTTTTTTAATCCTACCCCGTTGGCGATAGAAATGTCCATAGTACTGCCGGTGCCACTCAGCTGCTTTATGATAAGTGCACTAAGCTAGACAGTGTGGGGTGGTCTTGGAAAAACACTAATGTGGATAAACAATTTTTGGATAAATTATGGAATAAATGAACAGTTTTTTGTATTGCATCAAGGGCATTAGTATAGTGAGTTTTTTCTGAAAGCATGGTTTGGTCTACAGGGAAAGACCTTTTTAAAAAAAGGAAAAATCAAGTTAGGATTTGAAGATGGAGATAAGGAAAAATTCAGTTTTGATAAATCCAGGTTAACATTCAAACTTTGGGTTTCCCTGAACCTTTATCATTCACTAAAAATAAACTTGTTAGCTTGCTTGTCTTGCTAAGTGATAAAATATACTGTTGTGTAGTCACTATCTCTAGCAATTTTTTTCTTATAATGCAGACATCTTTAAATACAAGTGATGTACCTCCACCCATTGAGAATCAAGAATTTCTCCAGGACCTTAGAACTGCTAAAATTTCATATTCACAGGAAGCAGAAGACAGGGTTTTCAGAGCTCATGGTAAGATAAGATCCTCATGTTTAGATACATACTTCAAAAATCTTTGTAGAAGTCCTTCTACCAACATTTTTCTTTACTTCAGGACACTGCCTGCATGAGATACTTATCCTGAGGGAAGGAATGTTTAAACGAATTCCCGATGTGATTGTATGGCCTGGTAAGATACTAATTCTAGTTTGGTTTTTTGTTCTTGTTTTTTTGCACCTTATGACATGGCTCCTTATGCCTGGTAATGGAAGTTTTTCATATAGGAGTGAGATGGCTAGCTTTGTGTGTTGTTTCCAACTGATGAAACGAAACCAGTGCCAAGAAGTAAAAAATACCTTCTGTTCAATCGTTGAGACTGTTCACTCAAATTGTGGACTGCAAGGTGCCAGTGGATGTTGTCCCTGTATACTATAGGGTGGTCCCCCTATGACTGCATTGTTTTCAAAATGAGGTGATAGCTCACTGGAGTCCATCTTTGGTCCCTGCTGCCCTCACTCACATGTTTAGCATGTCCAACCTAATAAACGTGCAGCCCTTATTTGTAGTTCTTGTTTGTTCTTGTTTAATAGAAAAATGTTCAATAAAAGCTTCGGAAATGTTTTCAGTGTGGTGTTTCCATATGGCCCATCCAACCCCACCGCCCACGTTGTTTCCAGATGTTTCCTTTCTCTCTGTCTTCGCTATTGACATTCTGGGCAAGGTGGTCTGGGAATGGCAATAGGAAGTGCAGAGGCACAGATGTGCTGCCTGCTACTATTCCCCCAACCCCCAGTGGCATAGTGGCTGCTTGCTGTGCCATACTGCCGTCTTCCATGCCTCCCCTTCCCTGCACCCTAGCTTTCTCATTTCAGATTCTTGAAAGCGCATGGGCATTCAAGCCCTAAAAGTGTAAAAACCAGATGCTGTTTGTTCGGAGACGCATCATTTCCAAGTCATCTGATCACTACCACCCTCAGCCCCCAAAGTGTCTTATTGCTGCGCCATACTACCATTCTCCACTGCCCCCACTCATCAAACCTATTCCAGAATAAGCATTGAAACCATGGATTTTGACATATATAACTTTATTTTAACAATATAAACTTACATTTAACTTTTAAAAAAATTAATTTGTAGATGGATAAATCTCTGTAGGAGACAGAGAAGTGAAGTACCACCTCTCCATGGGCCTGCCATGATTTCTTTCCCTCCCCTTCTGTAGGTCTGCTGTGATTCCTATACCTCCCTCGCCCCCTCCCAGCCTACGTGTTTTGTGGAATGCTTATAGATGAAGAATTTTCTTTAGAATTATAAAGTAAATTTGAAAGCAAAATATAAAGTACATATTAGAATAAAATTATATCTTTGCTTTTATATTTGATATATGTTGAGAGAGAGAGAAAAGTACTAGTATCAAAACATTGCAAAAGACAGCTATTGGTGGGACCATGGAATGCCAGTTTCCTGGTGGGGTAGGGCATTCGGGGAGTGACTGTGCCAACATGGATGAGCCTGGCAGTGGCTGGTGCCACACTTGACTCAGTGAACGCTCTGCCCTGCCAGGAAACTGGTATTCCACTGTTCCACCAGTATCTGCCTGTTGCATATGTACAGTATACTACATATAGACACATTGCATTGTTGACCTAAGGGAACAAAAAACCTAAACATAGTGGCTGGTTGAGGAGAAATTCTTGTTTTGAGGTGGTGGTGTCCAAGCGTCACCTAGGCAGCAAGCTGCAAGTGGTGGTGCCCAGGTAGTACTCATGAGTGTCCAGTGGAGGTGCCCAGCAGAGGCCAAAAGCTCTTCCCAATAACATATACACCAACTACTAATATTAAAGACCTGGTAGACTTGGAGTTCAGTTGCTGCAGCAACTTGGAGTTAGTGACTGCACCTTGTTCCCCCTGGCCAGGGCACCAGGGCCTGGTTGCCTGGGGTGGATAGACAGGGGAAGGGAGCATAGGAGGCTTGTTCATTGGGTACCCTGTACACATACCACCTTGTTGCCCCTGGTGGGCAGAGGGGAGGTGGAAGGCAGGGTGTGCAGTCAAGGTCCCTCTGCCTGGCTTCCCCTGTCGGGGCCTTCTTGCCTAGGGTATGTAGAGAGGGGATGGGAGGCCAGGTGCCCAGGCTGGCTCCCATTGGTCAGGGCCTGCTTGCCCTGCATTGGTGGGGGGAGAGGCCAAGTGTCTGGGTTTGCTTTGGGGGCTGCCAGAGAGTCTTGAGGCAGAAAGAAGGAAGGACCTAATTGCCTGTGGTGGGCAGAGGGGAGATGTAAGGCAGGGCATGTCAGTTGACATCCCTGTGGGTAGGCTCTGTTTTCCAAAGGTGGGCAGAGAGGGGAGGGGGCAGGCGGAGCATTTTAGTCAAGGCCCCCTGAAGGAAACTTCCCTGTGGAAGGAAGCAGAAGCCAGTCAAGCTTCCCCCTGCCTTCCCCCTTGGCAGGCCATTGTGAACCAGGCCCTGGGCTGGGGTTGCCAGTTGCCTTGTCCTGCTGGTAGCCAATATCCTTAGGCCCCAGCTGGAATGGCCAGGCCCACCCTCCACAGGACAATTCAGCCCGCAGAGTCTTGGACCAAATCAGATTTGGCCTGCAGGGGGTGGGGTTGGGGATAGAAAGGCTCACAACTCCTGCACTATAGCTTCAGGAAGATGGGGGGAGATCCATGCATCCCTGATAGCTGAGGGGGTGAGTTCAGTTCTTCCATGAGCTTCCTCTTCCTGTAAATGCAAGAAGAGAACAGTGATTATAATTCATTGTTAAGGCTGCAAGACACTCTGCATTTTATTTTATTTTTTAAAGGAAGAAAAAAGTGTGTTGGCTTTTTTCTGTTTCATGCCAGCCAGCAGGCTGGCCATGGTGCCTTTCACTATTTCCACCAGCTGGCAAGCCTGCTATGGTACTTTTCCCCCACCCCTGCCAGCCTGCAGGCCCAATCACTGTAGGGGAACCCCCACCCCCACAATTTGTGCCATTCTACCTCTGGCTGCCATTTTGGCTTTCACCACCACACCAGCCCACCATGGTGCCTTTGCCCATACATGCCTTTCCTATCCTGTGAAGCTGTTTCCCAGTGAATTTCCTGCTCCTTCTCTACATTCTCCTGGCTACCTGGAAACACAATAAACAGAAGATGTTATAGTGCTGCTGTGTAAACATGACCCCTCCTCCCCTCTGGTGTATTCACTGGTAGTTCACTGCCACCCGGAAAAAAAAAACCTTAACTGAACAATTTTATTATTTATTTATTTCAGAGTATTTTTATCCCGCACCTTCCTGCTCAGATAACAGCTTGGGGCAGCTCACAACAAGCCAAACACTAAAAACAAAATCACAGCTTAAAATTTAACTCATTAAAATTACTAAAGAGCAGAACAAAGGCAGGTTCTTGATCCAGTGCTCAAGCTGGAGCCATGATTGTCCATGTTCGTGTTGTCCCATGCTGGCTCTGACAGGGACGGCCTGGAGAGATGACTGCTGGTGGCTTCATCTTCGTTGCTGGGAGCAGGAATGGTTGCAGTGGGGAAATGGTGCGATGGGTTTTTAAGGAACCAGTGAGACAGAGTGGAAAGAGGAGCCAGAAGCAGTTGATCCTCGGAGCACTTCAGTTTTTTGACAGCAACTCTATGGTGCTGGCGGACCTGGATAAAAGGAGTCTGCACACAACCTAATTGACAAGATATGCCCATGTGGGGGCACATTAGCACCCCTCCCCCCCCCCAATTGGTGTGCATGGTGGGCTCACAATGCCCCTGGACTACGCTGTGAGTGGTCGATGCGGGCTAACATCTGGTAGACCCCTAATGAATGGACAGTGAACACTTGCTAAACACACTCCTGCTAAACACTTACATGCTGAAAAATGTCATACTTAACAGTTATAGGCTTTCTTCCAACCGTCTTAATGTGGTTTACAGGGGTGGGTAAGCTAATAACAATTGTGAACTTGATGTGCCTACTGCTATACAACTTAGGTGAATTACCAAGGAATAGAATCACCATTTCTGATTACAATTTCCCTTCTCTAATCATTAACTGTTTTCTGCACACCTTTTGATCACTCCTGTGAGGATATCTACCAAAAGAGGGAGATTTCTCTTAGCCCACATCTTTCCTGACAAGCTGTCTTTGCTCTAAGAATTTCTCTAGTCCTTAATATGATTTTGCCTAATTATAGATGAGGCTTTTGCTCAGTATGTTTTTCTTTGAGTCAGAGGTTCTTCTCAATTAGAAGACGACCTGATGAGCTTATGGGTTTGCGTGAATAGTGACTTCAATAAATGAAACAATAGGCTGGATATCAGACAGTCTAGGGAATAGCTAAATGTTTTGCTTCCGATGCAGGAAGCACTCAGTGTCAAACGTCTTAACGTTTGAGAAACACTACAAAAACTGCTCATTCCATCCCTTTTGTTTTTCTTCTGATGAATACTCCTGTTAATCCCAATATTCGTTGTAATGCTGCACGCTGCATAATTGTTTAGTATATGGTTGCCATATTGGCCCTGAGCGTGAGATGGGGGGGGGACTCTGCTAGATGACCCCTTCAGACCCTGCGATTCTATGAAAAGATAAGCATTTATACCTTTTATTGGACCATCCTCAATGAGTGTGCCAACAGAACTCTTCAGGCTCTTAAATCGGGTATATAGTTAGTTAGACCTCTACTCAGAAATCACAAGTAGTTTTAGGACCATTAACAAATGTGTGACTAAGCAGTCTGATACCGGTTTCTTTATTTGTTGCTAATCTGAGTGGGTCAAGAGTGCTGGTGTGTCTGTGTGGCTTAAACATGGAGCTGCTTTTGTTCTAGTATAACTCTGCTCCCCAATATCTCCGCTGCTGCTCACTTTCCTGTTTTGGCTACTTGAATGCAAAAAGTTTTCTGTGCTTTCTTCTGACCTCACTTGAGAGAGAGGTTACTGCTTTGTTTTTTCTGAAGAGTATTTGAAGGTAGGTTCAAGCCCTAAAAGTATTAACAGGATTACTAGTTCAAATACCTAAAATAGCCAAGTTAAGCCAACTGTTCAAAAACTTTTCTATCTGTTTTTTAATAGTGTGCCATGATGATGTAGCTAAAATCGTGGAGCTAGCCTGCAAGCATAACCTTTGCATAATACCATATGGTGGTAAGTTTGTTTTTTTTTTAATAGATCTTTAATATGTGTAACTTCGTTAGTATAAAGCTTATCCTATGTTTTTTATAAATTCAGCATAAATGGCTAGTGCTGTGAAATGCATGAAATTATCGCAGTAAACAATCTACCACCTATACCTATGACCAACTAAAGGCATATTGCATATTTTATAAAGCCGCCTTAAGATAGTTATGTCAAGGCCTTATCTGGTAAGCTTCACAGTTAACATTTTCAGTGGCAAATATGTTTTATGGTATTTGTAATATCTTTCTGTACTTACAACAGTGAAAGTGCCTTTTAAATCTGATCTCACTTGAATGTTTCACTGTTCTGGAGCAGAAGTTTGTTCTTATAGGTGGCCTCTGCATATTCTAACAGGTGGGGGACCCCTGAAAATTAGTAAAACTCCAAGAGCTGAATAGAATTTGGGGCTAGGGGTGTTTATGGAGTGTGCTCAGGAAGAGGAGGGACAAGATCATGGATTTGTGCTATGGATTTGCCCCCTATCATTGTGTGCATCCCCTCTTCTCTCCCTTCCCCTGGCCTCAGTCTTTCAGTGCTTGGGAGTAGGAACTGGAGCCAGAAACTGGAACTGCAAAGGGGCCAAATAAAAACTAGCTGTGGGACACACTTGACCCCTGGCCTGAGGTTCCCCGCCCTTGTTGCTGCTGCATTCTGGGAAACTTCTAGCAAGGTGGTATCAGTCGGGACCAAAGGAGTAGTTCCATAGTTGCTGAATTTTGGCAACTGAAGTAGAGTAGACCAGTGACACTTCAGCACTTTGTTTTCCCTGGTTTGCAAAGGAAAAGACATCCACAGCTGTGTCCCAAGACTGTTCTACTGGCAATTAAACCAAGAACCTTGTTAACTTTTCCCCCAGACACTTAAAATCTAGTTACATAATTTGAAAAAGTAACAAAACATTGCCATAAACTAGCTTGAGGCATCAATTTAGATTATAGAAAGCATGGGCATGCACCTGATGTGCCTCAAGGTAGGCGCCTCCTGAACCTCTATTGAGCATGCTCGGCTTTGTGTAACAGCCTCCAAAATATGGACATGCTCCATGCATGCTTGTGAAGGAAGATATGAGCCAGACTTGCATTTGGCTGAGAGTCCGATTTCTGCTCTGTGCCACGACAGAGGCCCTAAAGTGGAAAAACAGATGCTCTCAAGTCCTCCGAGCACTACCAGGTTCTGGGATATCAACAGAACTGGCTTCTTCAGTTCCATAGTTACTTGTGCCAAAGGGTTATTGCTGTAGACTTGTACTGCCTCACCCAGGCCATTGCTCTTGTGCCAGTTCTTCACTGGGTAAGCCTGTAGCTAAGCTGCCTTCTGCTGAAGAGCATTCTTCCAACAGTGCTTTGCATTCTTGGAAGCTATAATTGTTCTCTGGTGTTTAATCATGATGAGTGAGAGAAGTGGTGCTAGGAGAGACAATATGATAGCACAAACTTTCCCAATGTAAAGAGAACACCATTGTGTCGGATCCAGAAGGCGTTTAAGCTGCTTAGAGAGCTTTTCTGACTCATTTAGATGAGGGTGGTTTTGCCCATGCTAGTATTGCTAATCCTAGATCACAGTTCTCTCTTGAAAGATGACACCCGCCTGCCCCCAAATGCCCATCCTGTGCCAGAGGAATGTAGTAAAGATTGTTCTGGATCTGCAGGATATTGTCCCATGTTTCAAAATCTCTGTGATGGTGCTGCTTCTGTCCTGCTGTAATCCTGTTCTGGCTTTAAGGGTCCAGCTTCTGAAACAAGGTTTTTTTTTATGGTTTTAAAGTGTTCCTATTCCATTAGGAGCTTCTTTTACAGAACTCCCAATCTTTTGGGGTAATCTTATGTGGGCTTCTTTTCTATCTTTAATCCAAGGATTGTGGTTGGTAGCAATGTTAATTAGCCATCTGAGGACATCCAAAAGCATGTTCCTTTAAGTTAACATGTGCTTTCACCCAAAAGTAAGACACAGATTGTACCTTCCCCTTTGCTGCATCAAGCCACCCTGAGCCATTTGGGAAGGGTGTGGTAAAAATTGAACTAAATAAATAAAATTAAAAGTAGTGGAACTTGTCCCCTTTCTCTCACCTCTGAGCTATAATTTGCATTGGCTCACTGTAGTTAAATCAGGAGGAAGGAATTCGTGAAGTTGCTGGTCAAGTCATTGTGAAAAATCAACCTTTGGTACAGGTTTGTTTAGCAGGGGTGATGAAACTGTAAATCTACCCTAACATTCCCCAAAATGCTTTTTAGAGTTGACCCAGTCTCCCCAAGGAAAGAGAGCCTGCCTGTTTAATAGCTTTTGCTTCCCAAGGGAATAGCCGCATTTAGATTCCTCTTCAGATACTTCGAGCCCTAACCGTAACGTTAGAAAAATTGAGACTTTGAAGCTGAAGCTTGCTCACTTTTGCCACTTTCTCAGCACTTGCCACTTTGCCACTCATTTTATCTTCTACTTTGGCAGGTTACCTTAGAGGTATCAATCTCCATTTTGATCTACTTTCCTTCCATTTGGAGACTGGTTCTTTATTGTGGCTTAGCAAGGCAGTACCTCAAATCAATGCAGGTTAGATTTCTGATCCAGTTCTACTCCAGGCTGTTCCCAGCCCACCTTCCCCTTCCATGATCCTTCTTTTGAGAGGATGGCAGTCAGAAGTATCAAAAAAATAAAGGGGTGGGGAGTACTTTTCTCATAGGGCTTTCTCACTGAAGAAATAAGTTTTCATTCTCTTGTTGCTGAATGTTCATAAAAAATGTCCTTTCTTGCATGCTAACTGATCCCTTTCCCTTGCGAGTGGTACAGATTTCTTCGTCTATGATGGATACAACTTGTTTGCCACACAGTGATATGAAAATACCTGCTGTTCTTGCATGGAACACAGTCATCTTGCCCTTTGGACTCCTTGGAGATAGTGTGTTCACCAAGTGCCTCTCTGAAACCACTTCAGATGTCTGCTTCTGTGTCCATGATTCATACTTGTACTTGCAACGCCTTAGTAAAGAATCCATAGAACTTTTTCAGTTTAAGCCTGGAGATAAACTGGGGAAACCTGCACTGATGGCTTCTGAGAATTTTCTTTTATAGGGGCTGTTCCTGTTGTAAGTTGACACCTTCTAGAGGAAAGGTGTTTTAGCATATTCATCTTGTAAGAATTTTCCCAAAATTTGTGACACATTCTGATCTGTATCAGGCTTCCAGTCGGACGTTTGCATTGGGAATATAGTCTTATAATGCTTATTTAACTAGAACTTTCAGTCTGTTGACCTGGATCATTTTACTAGTCTCATAAAGAAGAATGTGCAGAGACCACCCCAAGGTTACGTACCCTTGACTGTAATACTTTGAATCTGCTCCGTGCTTTCACTATTCACTTGCCTTCTACTGAGGGTTCTGTTTGGAGAAATTAGCAGGAGGATATGGTGGATGGGAGGCATGCATAGCCACCTATGTTGCTGCTTAGTGTATGTTACAAGGGAGCAGTCATACATACCAAAAGTACGTACAGCTCAGCAGTGCCAGGGTCACAGTAAGCGTCAGTTAGCAGAAGTTAATACTCAAACATTTAAGTAATCCTCATTTTTTTAGCAGTCTCATCTTCATCAGTTAAATGTAGATAACCAAGGCCAATTCAAACTATTTAAAAATAAGTTGCTATATTTCCCACATTTGCAGGAGGAACAAGTGTTTCTAGTGCTCTTGAGTGTCCTGCAGACGAGAGAAGAACTATTGTTTCGTTGGACACCTCACAAATGTTATGTTAAAAAAACAAAATGGGTCCATGCTCCTGCACCTTTGTACCAATGTCACAAGTAAACCAAAATTCATGGCCATGCAGTTTATCTAAATAACTCATGTTTTCAGTAGACTTTGGTAATATGTATAAACTCGTAGCTAAGTTAGTTTTCCTTTTAAAATAAATGAAAGTTTGTGTAATCTGTAACTGCTTATAAAGCTTGTGACTTGTCCTATCCATTTGCTATAAAATTGGAGATTAAAGTCTTAGATGTACCAACTTGGAAAGTAAAGTATTAAAACAATTTTTTTTAAATGGTCTTATTGACTTTTGCATTAAGGGCGCTTCTCACTCTGAAGTCTTTTTCACAGTATTAGGAAATATTTAATAAATACAAATTGGCACTGGGTCAGTTTTAATTCTGGAAGAAATGGTACTTGTAATCTAATCAACTCAAAAAGTTAGATTGACAGTGTCCCTTTAAATTAGTAAGATGCATATGTGCTACCTAAGAGTTTCCTTCTAGGGCTACTTTTAGACATGTGTGGCGCACTCATGGCATCAAATCGCGCTGCATGTAAAAATCCCATGGGTGGGGTTTAGACTTGGTCTTGCATGTTACAGCCAGTCACACATTATTTTAAAACAGTAAACTAAATACCATTATCGATATCTGACATCACATACACAGTGCAGTGTGCCTGCCTTAAGGTAGGGAATGAAAATGCAGGAGTGTGGTTGCACACTTGGCAACCTGTGCCTGAGGAAATGTGCCCACAAACCAAAATATCTTTATCAAGGTGTTTTGTTCACCATTTTAAAAGAATGTTCATATGGCTATAAAGCATGAGCTGTTGCATCTAAACCCTGCCTGCAGGACTTTTACATGCAGCGTGATTTCACGCTGTGTGTGCAACGCACATATCTGAAAGCCGCTTAAGTGTGTGTTGGATGCTTAGTGCTATTTGAGCCTAATAGGTTCTGAATTACTGCTGTTACGAGGAAATTTTGCATGCTAAATTTTACCTTTTTTATGGCTGGGCAATAACGAAATGCTGCTTCAGGAAGACTTTTTTAAAATGGACAAGTGGTAGTTTTTCGTTGTTCCTCAAGTGTATTCAAGGCTTGAGAACAAGGGCTGGATTTGAGTTACTTTCTGATGTTTGGTCACAGCTCAATGTCATGTGAAAATATGCCTATCATGATTTTTGGTAACATAATGTGTAGCTTGTATATTTTCATGAGCATGGGGTGCTGCTAAAAATGGTTTCACTTGTTAGTTTTCCCTCTTGGCATAAAGTGCACACTTATTGGAATGGGAAACTCGCAAAATGTGTTCATCCCCACGTTGACACTCTATCTTGAAGCACATTTTCATTGGAATGGGAAACCCATAAAAACATTATTTTTTTTTACTATGATCCTGAAGACAGTGGGTGGCATAACTTATATACCAGTGAATGGACTTCCAAAGCCAGAAACCAAACCAATATGTTAACACATCCATAGAACATTGTATACCCAGTGTAGTATTCCTTAAGGGAATGAAAATTTTGGTGTGTGGTTGCACACTTGACTCCCTTTGCCTGAGGAAATGTGCCCACAAACCAAAATCAAAAACAGGTATGAGCACAGGTTTAGGGAGTCCTTCTATTCATGAAACTCTGCCCTCTAGTACAAAAGAGGGAGCCAGTGGGTGTCACTTGTTACAGCTGTTGAAATATGCTCTCCTACTTTGAAAAAGCAAAATACTTGCCAGAACGGAGTCCAAAGGGAATTGGCCTCATTAACCTTCAGTTTCCAGATGCACACATTCAGACAACTTGTGTCTACTTGTTTGGTGTATGGGACGCTTGCATATGCTCAGCAATAAAAAAGGGCAAATTTTCATATGCATGATTTTGCAAATTTTCTATCTACTTGGTTGCAGTGCTGGGGAAGGATGTTGTGTACAGATACATAACAAAATCACACTCCCTGCCCCAAGAGCTTACAGCTCTTCATAAGACAAGATAAATGTGTTGGGAATAAGGAAATGTTGCTAAATGGTGGGGCCCACTGATTCATTCTCACAGGAACTCGCTACTTGTTTTGTGCTGTTCTATGTAGTCAACCTCTGTCCATGTGCCTCAAGTCCTCTGCAAGAAAATCGGCAGTTTTGTCTCATGGTACATTCAGAGTTACCTAGCTATCTCTGATCTTGACACTGCACTGGTGAAAGGTTCTTATCCATAACTCCATAAGTATTTGCTGTCTCTGCACCAAAGTTGGTTCAAAATTATTGAATTATTATGTATATAGCACTTTCAGTATTTGAAAGTGCTTTGCAATCCTCCAGTGTGGCTGGAGAGAAGGCTCATATCACAGATGCTTGCATACCAGTTCCTATTCTCAGGAACTTGCAAGGCCAAGTGTGGGCTTTCTCCCTTGTTACGGAATGAGTTTCAGTTTCCAGTCAATTTTCTAAAACAAAAAACTTCAGTTTAAAAAACCATTGAAGGTAAAACCGTTTCCAAAATTTTCCTTTTCAAAACCATTTCACAAAATGCATTTTCCCAAACTTAAACTCCCCCCCAAAAGATTAATTACAATTAAAAAAAACATTTAACGTACATTATAACAAAAAGCATGGAAATTATTTAGATTTTCTATCTACATTCCATAATTTACAAACATTAACATATATACTTCCTTCCATACATTTATTATTTATCACTAACTAAACTATCATTATTTTTTATTGATTTATCATAATTAGACGATGAACAATTTTTTCAAACTGCCTTAACTGGCAGCAGTTTATTGTATAACGTATACAATTTTTATACATGTAAACAATGTCATTGTAGATAGCTTCATAAATTGGTGGTACACAATGCAGTTCTGCGCAAAAGGACAGTTAAAGCAGTTTGAATATATTCATTGTCATTGTGATAAAGAAATGAAATGTGATAGTGGTAAATAAGAGTATGGTAAGGAATTAAGTATATATTAAATGTTGATGGTAAACTATGGAATATAGATAGAAAATCTGTAAATTTCCATGCTTTTTAGCATTTAATTTTTGTAGTAATTGAATTGTAATTTTCATGGTGTTTGGAGTTTCAGGAAAGTGTATTTTGAAATGGTTTTGAACAGAAAAGTTATTTTTGTTTTGGAAATCGTTCTGCCTTTAATGGTTTTCTAAACAGAAGTTTTTTAGAAAATTTCCAGGTTTTTTGGGATGTGATTAATAGTGAGTGTTAAAAGATATCACATGTCAGTTCTGAGATGTTCACATGTGGATACGCAGTAAGGAAGGATAGAAAGAGAAAACCAGAAGCATAAGTCATAACTATTCTTGTCCTCTGTTTTTAAGTCCTATCCGTACTTAAAATATTATATCCATATCCCAAGGGGCAGAATCCAGATAGGGAGGGAGATGGAGCTGTGGGACAAGGCAGGAACTCCAGGCTTGGGGCACAAACTGGCTGGGTAGTCCCTGCTCACGTCAGTTTGGCAGCAGGTTCATTGTTTTGCAGGGCAGTTCTAGCCTTCCACCCCAGCCCCACAGGGATGCTTGGGATTACATGCAAATCATATGCAGATATATTTAAATCACCTCATTAGTTTGTATTGCTTGTGCAGAATGAGCCAGGTCTGTGACTTGCCTCCCCAGCACAAGGGGGCAGCTGTGGGTGTGATGCTACAGGGAAGGATAGGGTGTGTGTGGAGATGAACCTACAGAACTGATCCTCCCATTCATTTTTGGAATGGGTGGCTTTCCTTGCTGCCCCTTCCCGAACAGTTGTTGATGCCACTCGGACAGAAGGGAGGGGATGCGGGCAGGCAAGGCTGTTCCGCACTGCAAGTTCAAGCCCCAGGATGGGGAAGTTGTTGGGGCAGTTTAGGGGCAGGAGCAGCAGGGGGACTGTACTGTGGGCACCATACGGCTGCACTGGGTATGATGAGGCACGATGTCCCCCTCCACGGCCAAACATTGAACCAAAGTTACGTGACTGGTTTTATAAAGCATGTAACTTTATCAGGAGCCAGCTCTGTCAAACACGTTTAGCCCTCGTCAGTTTCATGTCAACTACCCTCTTGCGTCACTCCATACTTTTCATACCTAGTGAGAAGTCTGAATTGACATGAAACAGACTAGATCTTAGTCTCTGCTTTTTAAAATCACCTAACTTTAACAGGAGTCAGCTGTTTCACAGTCACGTAACTTTCCTTATGCTGTTTTTTGGCGGTTAGCGGCTGCTCAACTGTGCATGCACCAGCAGAACTGATTTTTAAAAAACGTTTAATTTGTTTTTGGCTGCACCAATCATAATCACACTACACCAGCATTTGCTCTAGATCTCAAGCTCCAAGGCTGTGAACTCTGGGGACTCAACTCATCGATGGGGAGGAGATATCGATGATTCAGAATAGTTAGGATGCTGTATGTTGTGACCACAACCAAATAACTTTTTTAAAGTTACAACTTCTGATTTTCTGTCTGGATCTCCTTCAAACTTTGCACATATGATGATCCCCATAAATATGTCATGGATAAATTTTCAGAATTGTAGCTCAAGTGGCTTCCTGAATATCAAGGATTCAGCAGTCCCCTGTTTATAATGGAGAGCAGTTCTGCCTTTAACTTTCTTACAGCTACCGCTGCAAGAAAATGACCCCTATAATTCAGGAACTAGGTTTCAGTTGTCAGTGAATAGAAAACCTAACACAGGCTTACTTTAGCCATAATCTGGTTCACTAAGGTGTCCCAAACCTGATTACTCCTATTACTATAATTGTAATAAGTAAGTTTCATATTAATACCATGCAAATTATTTGGATAATACACTATTTTAAATGGTTTTCCCCCCTAAATTGCACGTTTTCACAATGAACAGTGTATTTTCCTTTGTAGAGAAAAGCATAGTCTTCATACAACCATTTTACAAAGAGGTTTTGAGGTCTCAAACCAAACTTAATTTTAAAAAAAAAAAACAATAGGCAGGCACGTGGTAGAAAGTGCTTGTCCCTAGTATCCATCATACTTTCCTTGCACCAACACTTAAACGTTCATGAGCTTTTGCAAGTTGGATGACATTGTCATCCATGCATATTTGGAGAAAGTCATTCAGCGCTAGGGCTGAAGGTTTGTACTGGAGCAAGATCCCATGGCAAGGAAGAGTCTGGGGTTTGTATTTGCAGAAGTAAATTTTTTTAAAAAATAATTCACTTTCAAGGCTATAGTATCTACCTCCCTTCCAACTTATAGCAGGAGTGGGAAACCTTCTCTCCCAGGACCGCTCTGAAAATCCGTACAAGCTTTAGGGTTCACGTAGAAGTTAGGGACAGGGGTGCTTAACATTCATCCAATTTTGTAGAAATGTTATTGTGGGGTAACTTTGTACCCCAGAAGATATTACTGTGAAGTATTCATGCACCCTGATCAATTTTGATTTCATATGACGATAGAATTCAGTAGGGGAGGGAAAACCAGATCTTCCGGTAGCCGGTACTGGGCGTACCGGAATTATTGGATTCAACCCAGTAATCCAGGCCGATTCCCAGTACCGGATTTTTTTTACATTGCGGCCATTCAGATGAATGGCCACAACGTGAAAAAAAAAACCCCCACAAAAAACCTGCATTTCCCTCCCCCTCCCAGGCTGCGTGGGTGGAAGGGGGACACCACCCGCCCACCCTGCCCAGCCTGGATTTAAACAAAAAAATTCCCCTGAGTGTCCCACTGCAGCTCGGGCCACCACCAGCAACCCAGCCCCAGCAGCCGTCCCAGCAGCAGCCGGTAAGTATACTGTATGATCCTGGGGGGGGCGGGGTTTAACACACACACCCCAGGGATCCACCTGCGCAGCCGGGGAGGGGGGAGGAATTTTTTTATTGCATTGATTTCAATGGGGACAGCGCCCCATTGAAATCAATGGAATAAATCCGGTACAATCCTGTTTTTTGGAAACCGGAATCCGGTAAATCCGGTACCTGGTAATTGCCCTGCGGTCCTGGCCCTAGAATTCAGTATGTCAAAATACACATACATGCCCCATCCCATGGAAAAAAGAGACCTGAAATTATTTATTTTCACAACTTATATCCCACCCAATGGCAGTTCAGAGTGCCGTACAATAAATGAACAGAATATAAAATACAATATAAAACCTTTTTAAAATTTAAAAATCAAACAAATGTAGCTCGAATAACCCTCCCACTAACCATACCCCTTACAGAACATCTGGCGAAACAGCCAGGTCTTACATTTTCTGTGAAACGAGGGGAGACCCGGAGAGAGGCAGACCTCCATTAGGAGGGAGTTCCACAGCTGAGGCGCGGCCACCAAGGATGCCTTCTTGAACGTCGCCTCCTGGGATACCCGAGCGACCTTCAGGAGGATGTCCCTGGCTGACCGCAGGGACTAATCCTGGACCCGAGGCCTCAGACGGTCCCACAGGTATGTGGGACCCAGGCTGTATAGGGCTTTGAAAGTAATAACCAACATCTTGAATCAGGCCTGGAAGACTATAGGCAACCAGTGCAGTGAACGGAGTTCATGTGCTCACAGCGGCCCATCCCTGTCAGGAAGCTAGAATGGAGATTCCCTCTTATTTTGGGCTCTCTCCTCTCCCTCATGGCAGCTGTACGCTGGGGGAGCACAGAACCACACAAGCTGGCGTGCCTGGTAGTTCTTTCTAGCAGAGGGACGAGGTGTTTTCCTCCCTGCACTGGCTTGGCAAGCAGATGTGGGGTTCTGCCGCTTCCATCTGTGAGTTTGCTGTCTACCTGCCTGGGGAGCCACGGCAGCCAGCTGCATCTCCAGTGGAGCTTGGGGACGTAGACATGCTGCTGGCCATCTTGCTTTCCTGCGCTTGCGCCCTGGCTGTGTGGCTGCATGGACACAGCCATCTTGGAGACCATGGGCTTGTGCAGTAGGTCTAAAAAAAATAATTTTAAAAATGCCCTTTCCTCGGTATGGGTTCCAGGAGGTCTCTGTGGATCCTCTCCCTATTCCACTGGGACTAGGAAGGACCTCCTCCACTGGTGATAAAAAGGGAAATCCTGAGGCAGTTTTATATTCTGCAGGCACCCCACCATCGTGGCTTGACCCACCTGGCAGTCTGAGGAGGCAAGAGGAGTGAGTAGTGGGGTCTTTCTTGATCTGGTGTGCATTTTTGCTTCCCTCAAGGCAGCAGCTAATGTGGAAGTGGCCCAGGTGGGCACATGGTATGGGGGAACTGCCCTAGAAAGGGATGCCCCCTCCCCCCCAGGCTGTATCTGGCCCAATCCAAACCTGCCCCTGAACTTAAGGGGGTTCTGGGTTTGATCCCTCTAGACCAGCTGTTCCTCACTAAAGAATGGGGTGTACCCCTTCCCCTGCATGAGGTAGCAGGGCCCCACTACAGGAACCAACACTGAGTCAGTGTGTTCTCTCCTCCCCCGCTCTGAAGCCAACACTGAGCTTGTGCTTCCCACATGGTCTGGCTCACGTGTTGGAGGGGGGGACACAGACCCCTGATATTGCTGGTCCCACTCTTGCAGGTGGGTGGGCGGAATCCCTAGCACAATGGACTTGACACAGGGCACCCCCTCAGAGCGGGTCCCTGGCTACCTTTGTTCCACCATAGAGTGGGCTTAGCTTTTTCCAGTGTCTCACCAATGACCCGATACTGGCAGCGGCCTCTGACTGGTAGACACCTAGATGGCAAACTCTCCTGGATGCCCCCCTAGATGTCAGTGTCAGTTTCCCATTCCTTGGCAGCACAGAGTTGGCAGGTGAGTCCTCCCCTTCCGCTGCATTTGGGACTCGTAAAGCTGCTGGACTAGTGCCCGACAGCTAGGACACGTGGCAATCATGATGGCCATATGTGATCCTTGGTTTGTTCATGCAGTCTCTCCCGATGGCTACTTCAGAAAAGGGCATCTTTGTCTAGGAGGCGGTTGGCTTAGGTGCTGCCATCATAGGTCACACACACGCTCCAGACCCTAGCGGCCGGACATTGGTCCAGTCCAATCACTGGGACTACTGGGGAAGCACCAGTCTGAATGGATGCACAGGTGTGGCGGTAGCAGCCATCTTAACCATGTGGTCAGCAAGGAAGGCTGCCTTCTTACCACCGCACGGTCGCACAGCAGACCCTCAAGGCCGCTTGTCTAAGGGCAACCCCAGCTAATTCTGGCTCGGAGGGAAGTGTATCCAATGGGTACATTAGATTATCTTCCCCATCCTCTTCCTTCTGTATTTTTAGGTTAAGGAAACCTATGCTGTCTCCCTATTGAGGACCTTGGCCCAGTCACAATACTTCCTCAGCCTACCTACCTCCTAGGGTTGTGGTAAGGATTAAAGGGGAACAAGACAGTAGACCTATTAAAGACATGGGTGCCTGATAAATTGAGTCACCTATGCCCTTTTAAGAGTATTCTACATTAGGGTGGTCCTGGACACTAGTTCAAGATGCCTTTTCCTGACTCTAGTTAGGGTACATAAGGTCAGGGGTCAGGTAAGGAGGCCTTTGGTTCCTCACGCGGTCTGCCTTAGGTCACTGGCAGCACTGCTGGAATCCAGCGTATCATGGATTGGTCTAGTGGATTGGGTCCACTTCACTATATGCCCGCTGCTTTCATTCTAGCAACCTTGCCAGGATCATATTGCTCACAAATGAAACAATGGCCCTTTGCTGTCCAAGAGGGTACTATCATTTCTCCAGTGGCAGGAGGAGGTGCACAGGTCTCCATGGAGTTTCTTTATCCACACTACCCAAACTCATTATAACCACATGCCACTCCAGCTGATGCCATTCTGGGGAATCATTATTTCCAAAAAGTCAAGTCTCCCAGGAAATAAGTTTAGACATCAGTGGGAGTTTAAACATCAGTGTGCTCCAACTCAGGATGGTGAGTCTAGCACTCAAGGAAGCAGGGGCTTCAGGTTGAGGCGAGGGTTCTGATGGGTTGGGTATAGTCCAGCTTAACTGCCATCATGGACAATCATCGCTAGAGTGACTTGCGTGTCAAGGCAGACTGGTTGAGCAATTGTTAGCTTCACCTAGAGGTCTTTGATATGGTAACCAAAAAGGGGGGTCCCCTAGACATAGACCTGTTAGTCACCTGGGAGAACAGGAAGGCATGGTTCTATTCTTCCCAGATCCAGGGACCCCAAAGTGTGGGCTACAGATCCTCGATCTCATCTGTGGCACTGCTCTCCCATGGTGAGGTCTCTAACCAAGGTGCATTAGGAGAAAGCGAGGGTCAGACCGATGACTGCTGTGGCCCAGATGCCCGTGGCTCTCGGATGTGGTCCAGTGGCAGGATGCTCCAGCCTCGGGCAAATTTATCAGCTAGGGTAGCCCTTCTAGTGGCCATTTCCTTGGCCAGGAGCGTCTCGGAGTTGGGGGTTCTTTCGGCTGACTTGGCTCTGTTCAAGATGAGGATAGGATAGTTCTAGTTCTAAGGCTTGACTTGTCATTCTCATCAAAGATCAACTCCCCTTTTTCATAGGAAGCAGGAACTGATTTTTGCCTGCCTTCTTCCCATAGCCGCCCTCAGGAGGAGGTGGAGGGGCACAAGCTCAAGGTGTGCAGGGCCAGCCCCAGGCACGTGCCACATGGCCAGCTGGGGCCCCATGCTTGCCTGGCTGGGTGATAGGCTACAGCCAGCTTCTCCCCCAATAAGTTCTGTCTCCACTTCCTGGCTCCGGTCCCCATCCCTCACCTGCCTCTGCTTCCTAGTCGTGTTGGAGCAGCAGGAGCAGCAGTGGGACACCTGGACACCCGATCTGGGAGATAAAGCTGTTTGTTTACAAACAACTCCTCCCCATGTGAGTGATCAGGAGGTTGTTACTTTGTAAAGAAGGTTCTTCGAGATGACTTCCAACATTCGCAACTGGGTTCTGCATGCTCACCCTAGTCAAATAGACCTAGGTCAAATAGATGGTCTCGAGTTCCTCTAGTATAAAAAGCACTCTCCCCTCAGAATGACAGTTCCTTCCAACCCTTTCTAGGAACATAAGCAAATTCCATGCAGGGCTGGAAGGGTGGATGTTGTGAGACTGTTAGGGACCATCTCAAAGAACCTTGTTTACAAGGTAGCAACCTTCTGTTCATCTTCAAGTGGCTCCTCACTGGCCATTTTTACATGTCTCCGCCGGGTGGGGTGTCTGTGTGCGTGCCAGTGCATGGGTGGGGTGTGCACATGGCTGCACACGCATCCCCACTCACCCCCACTCATCCAAACCCACGGAGTAACCGCTGTTTCTCTTGGTTGCTCCGTGCGTGGGGACGAGTGGGGGGTGAGTGGGGATGTGCGTTAGGCAGGCGCACATGCACCCCCACTCACCATGGACGTGTGCACGGCGTCGTTCACACAGGGCTCCGCCACCCATGAACACACAGAAATCTGTGCGTTCGTTGGTTGGAGAGGCTCATGTAAAAAGGGCTGCATTCTCACAATTGTCTTACTTCTATTATCTTAGGTAGGAATTTACGATGTAAAGCAATATCTATTCTATCTTGGAAAATCTGCAAATATGGTTCTGAGATTATTATAGCTGCTATTTCACTAACTGTTCTTAATGAAGTTATTGCTAACAGGAATACTGTCTTTAAACCCACACCCTATAACCAGTTCATCTGAGCCCCTGCCCCCCATATAATCTGTGCCCCTGCCCCTGGGGGCACAAATTAAATGGTTATGCGTGGGGGGCAGTGTGAATTGATTATATGAGGGGTGGGGGTGCAAATGAACTGGTTATGGGGTGGGGGTGCAAATGAACTGATTATGGGGTGACAACTGAACTGGTTTTATTTATTTAATACCTTTTTCATGGCATAATGCGCTTAATAGGCTAGCTGCATTTTGGGTGTCTTGTGTGCTTGATAGCAGTGCCCCCGGACTGGTCGCACCATGCGTGTGCACAAGGCACAGGCGGCACCAGCAGCAAGAAGCAACAGGCCCCGGAGGCCAGGTTGGCTGAGCTCACCCCCCTCACCCTGTAAGGCAGTGGACGCAGTCAGTCTCTGTGCCTGCCTCCCTGCCTGTCTGCCCCTGCAGCGGAACCACTCCTGAGGAGTGGTGATAAATGCTCGGCTGGGGAGGGGGGGAAGGAAAATGGGAATCCTTCCTGTCCAGAGAGTAAATTTTATGTAAATTTATACATTTGCATACTTAGGTGGGGTCAAATTATGCAAATTAGGCCCCACACCAAGACTTCGCACATGGCCTCACAAACCCTGGGGCCGGCCCTGCACATTTGCATGGGTAGGACAGCTTCTATCGATCTTCCTGGGCCCTAGTTGTTTTTATAGTAGGAGGGCCAGAGGGAGAAGGATATCCAGACATGGTATTTCTCGCAAGATACACAGGTGAAATGCAGAGTCCTATGAGGCAAGGGGTCTTCTGCCCTAGAAGGGTCCAAGGCCACTCTCGTAATAGCTTGACAACCTCTGTGGTGTAGAGAACCCAGGTGACGTGCAAGGAGATTTGCCAGGCAGCGACGTGGTCCTCCCTGCATTCCTTCACAAAGCTCTATAGATTTCATGTCTCGGCTTATGCCAAGGAAGCTTTTGGCAGGTCTGTCCTTCAGGCAGAAAGTCTAATAGCCCATTAGGGTCCGTTCTTTCTTCTGAGTATCAGTCGGATCAGTTGCAGGAGCACTTCTGCTCCTGCAACCCCATCCGCTGGGGGTACTGCTTTTGGTACGTCCCTATGTTGGGCTGCTGTGCGGGTAAAGGACACTCGCAGAAAGAAGAATTGGATTCACTTACCTATGAATTCTCCTTCTGAGTGTCTACCTGTGCAGCAGTTTGTTTCCATCCTAGGAAGGACCCTTGTTGGGTCATCGTTGCAAGACTTAAAGCAACATTATTTAGAAAGACCTATGACACTAGGGCATTGTCTCTAAGTTGGTGTTGCTTTGCTTTCCAAATAAAGTTGAGCGATTTTAGAAATTGTCTGATTGGTGATTGAGAATCAAGTTCGAGTTGTCTGCTTTGGAAGTTTACCAAACTGGTATTTCCATGGAGGGGCCATCCCCTCTACATCCAGTGCCAGTTCCTTTTAGATCTCTGCTAATGCATGTGGGGAATGAACCTAGGTTGGACTGCTGTGAGGGTAGACACAGAAGGAGTATTCACACGTAAGAGAATCCAATTCTACTTTCCTTGCTGTTGAGAAATTTGTGTCGTGTGCATATGGTCAACCTTTGTCACAAAACGTTGATCATTCCTACAAAGGGTTCTACCTATATCTTCACTTGGCAGAACATACTGCTAAATTGAGATGTGCTACACATCAAAACATATTCCCATGCTACTAGGAGTAACGCTCTTGTTAATAGGATGAATGTTTCTTTCCCTACTGACCATGAATGGCATTTTGAAAATGAGCTTGGAGCATCACCTGGAGGGCAAAAAGTCCAACACCTGATAGTATGTGGCAGGCAGTACATTCAATATATGTTTTGATTTATATTCTGCCAATTTGGGACTTTGCAGGACAATGATTAATGAAGCTATAGACAAACCTTTCATCAGTGTGGTATCAAATTTGGTTTAGAACCAGGTATCTCTGAATGTGCTGAACCTGTGACAGAAAACTGCAGTTTCTTGCAGAGAATTTTTAACACAAGGTCTTAGGTTGACCTGCAGAAGCCAGGAAATGCCTTTTTTTTTTTTTTTTGGAGGGGGTGGGGAAGAGACTCACTTTGTTCCCCACGTAACCTATACTGCTTGGCAATGTAGGAAGTCATCTCTGCCCACCAGCTGCATAATCAGTATCTGATCTTTTTGTAGGTATTGCAGTAAAGGAAAGTGGTGTGTGTTGTGTTTTTGCTTGGTTCTTTAAATGTAGTTTTAAAGGATTTGAAGGAGTTCAGTGAAGTGACTTAGTGGATGCAAATAGGGAGCACCTCACATGTTTGAGGGTCTTCTCTACAAACTTGAATGTGAATGGGAAAGACCGGTGAAGACAACAGACGCAGTAGTTCAAATGTAAGGTGAGGACTGGATGAGATTTAGATGAGATTTAGCTTTGTGGATGGTAAGAAAGGGCTCATAATGTTACGCAGGAAGAATCTGCATGATCTAAGCACAATCTGGCTTGAAGGTCAACAGAGCTGAGTCCAGTAAGACACAACCTGAGTAACAGGAGTTAGTCAATATTCTACACAAATTGAAATTTATTTATTTAATAAACTTGTATTCCACCCCTCCTGCTAAAGCAGCTACCCCAAGCTGCTGACAAACATAAAAAAACAACAATAAAATATCATAATAAACAAATACAATATATAATATCATTAGATGGCAGCAACACCTCTCGCCAGTCTTCCCTCACCAAAAGCCTGGTGGAACAACTAGATCTTGCATTGATGTCGAAAGGAGGAGTGGTCCGGGGTCACCTGGGCCTCTGCCAGGAGGGAATTCCACAGCCTTGGTGCAGCCACTGAGAACGCCCTCTCCAGAGTCACCCCCTGGGATACCCAGGGGACTTCGAGAAGGGCGCTCCCACCCGACCACAGGGGTTGGTCCAGAGCCAGATGAGTGAGATGGTGCTTACCTACAAAGCCCTATATCTATCTGTGGGACCAACACCTTGAATCTGAGTCGGAATACTATAGGCAGCCAGTGCAGAGAACAGAGCACTAGTGTAATGTGCTCCTGGCGACCCATCCCCGTAAGGAGACGGGCTGCCACATTCTGCACCAGCTGCAGTCTCTGGACCGTCACCAAAGGTAGCGTCGTGTAGAGTGCATTACAATAGTCCAGTCTTGAAGTGATGAATGCATGGATGATAGTGGCCGAGTTGGAGTCTGAGACTGCTGAAGCCATCATACCAGATGTAACTGGCAAAATGCACTCCTCGCCACACCCTCCACCTGGACATCCAGGTGGAGTTGGGAATCGAGGCGCACACCCAGACTACGAACCTGAGGAACCAGTGGGGGGCAAACACCATCAATGATGGGGGACACCAACCCCACCACCTTCCCCAGTAGCATCGCCTCCATCTTATCATGATTCAGCCTCAGTTGGCTCACCCTCATCCAGTCCCCCACAGCTGCCAAACACTGGGTAAGCACCGACACTGCCAGGTCGGTCAGATGAAAAAGGGAGGTAGAGTTTGGTGTCGTCAGCATATTGATGACACTGAACACCAAACCCTCTCACAACCTTGTCCAGCGGCTGCATATACATGTTGAACAGGAGATGGGACGGAATAGAACCTTGTGGGACTCCACATGGCAGGTCTTGGGGAGATGAAAAAGAGTCCCCAAGTACCACTCGCTGAGTTCTTCTGGCCAGGAAAGAGCGTAACCATTCAAGAACCATCCCACCTACTCCAGCATGGTCCCACAAGCGGGTCACCAGCAACTTCTGATCAACAGTATCAAAGGCAGATGACAGATCTAATAGAATCAGTATGGTTGAGTGACCCTGATCTAATTCATGGCAAAGGTCCTCTGCCAAAGCCACAAGTGTAGTCTTGGTGCCATACCCCAGATGGAAGACGGACTGCTAGGGGTCAAGGAAACTGATAGTCCAGATGCTCCTGAAGCTGCCAAGCCACAACCCATTCAATAACCTTCCGTAAAAATGTTATTGAACCTAAAAAGGGAAGGTTAGGGACTGGCCGATAACTGGTGAGGGAATCAATCTCAAGAGATGGTTTCTTGAGCAGAGGCTGCACCACCGCCTCTGAGGCAGCTTGACATTTTGCCCTCCGAAAGGGAGGTATTGATCACCCCACCCAGAAATGGCCCCAAAGTCTCCCAGTTGGCCTTGACCAGCCAGGACAGGCACGGGTCCAGTTCACAAGAGGTGGCTCTGACGGCCCCAAGAGCATCACCCATATCAGTGGACAGTGCCCACCAAAACATCCCATAAAATCAGACAAAGCAGGGCTTCCATAACTTCTGGTTCTCCTATTGTAGTAAGTGTGGCATCAAAGTCATAGTGAATATGAGCAATTTTTATCTGCAAAGTAATCAACAAACATGTCGCAGCGGGCACTGGAAGATTCCAGTTTCAGGCAAAGGGAGGTCGAACAGACCAGCCCCCTCACCACCCGGAAAAGCTCTGTTGGACGAGACTTTGCGGATACTATGAGGGCAGCAAGGAACTCCTTCTTTGCTGCCCGCATGGCTGCAGTGTATCCGTTTCTGCCCGCATGGCTGCAGTGTATCCGTTTCAGCCCAAGAACAGCTCCACCGTCGCTCCAACTGCCACCCTTCTTGCTTCAGCTGCCGTAATTCCTTGGAAAACTAAGGAGGTTTGCGGTTCTGTCACTTAGGGACCGGATGCCTAGGGACCGTCTGGTTGATGGCCTCAGTCAGCAAGGTGTTCCAAAAAGCAACAAGGCCATTGAACAAGCAGCTGTCAAGATCAGAGGGTAATTCCCCTAGAGCATTCTGGAACCTCTCGGGTTCCATTAGCTTCTGGGGCGAATCAACCGAACTGGTTCTGCACCTCTCCAGGGCCAGATGTGCAGGGAGACTGCTTTGTTTGGAGGTAATGATCCATCCATGACCAGGGCACTGCTGACACCTCCCCCACCAACAGCCCCCACCTCAAGGTTGGTGTAAAAAATCAGGTCTGGGATATGCCCTCCATGCGTTGGGCCGATGATCACTTGAGACAGGCCCATGGTGGCCATGAACTCATGCTCTGCCCCTCCCAGGCTGCCGCTGGTGTGAATATTGAAATTCCCCAAGACTAGTGTCTTTGAAGATCGCAATACCACTTCCAACACTAGCTCCGCTAGAGCATGCAGGGATGCTGTCGTACATGTAGGGGCACAATATACCAACAGCACATCCAATCTGTCTCCCACCAAATCAATCACAAGATGGAGTCCCTCAATACCTGATATAAGTTGCACAAGATACCTTGTAACAGACCAGGGGTCCCAAAAAACAATGCCTAGACTTTTGCCCCCCAGTCCCCCTGACTATGGCTGATGTTGCAAGAGGGAATGAATAGGGTTTTGGGTTGGGGTGGTATGTAAGATCAGGATCTTTCTTGTCTGAACTCAAACTGATGTCTGGACATTCACAAGGGGATGTGAAAATCACAGGTTGGGTATGTGGGCAGTTTGAGAAAGATGAGGCCTATACTGGAGAAGTAATCAGTCGTCGACATAAAGGTGATACTGGAAATGTTTGAGATTACAGGCAGTGGCGGCTGGCCACCCAGGATGTTTGGGGCACTGCCCCCAAGCACCGCCGAGGGCCAGCTGCTGCTGCTTTTTTAAAAAAAAACAAAAAAAAAAAACAACCCGCTGCTGCAGCTTCTGATAGCACTGCAGCAGCCTCTGACTTGGCTTCAGAGGCTGCTCCGGCCCGGAGCAGCCTCTGACGCTAAGTCAGAGGCTGCTGCAAGCCTCCGGCACTGTCAGTTCTCCCTTCCGGTATCCACTCCTGAGGATTGGGTCCCGCAAGGGACAAAAAGGCTAAGCCCAAACCGCATTTTCTATGGAAAACGCGATTTGGGCGGCTGACCCCCACCGTCCACACATATAGGGCGTGCTGTGGAGGGAGGGGCTAGCCTTTCCATTGAGTCCTATGGGCGCAAGGAAAGCTCTCGCCAGGGCCGTTTCCTGAAACAGCTCTGGCGAGATCCCTATGGTCGGGGGACTGAGGCAGGGAGCACTGCGCATGCACCCTATTCCCTGCCTCACATGTTCAACATGGCTGCTCAGAGCGATGGGGACGGGGGGAGCAGGTAGGGAACGTTTTTTGTTGTTTTTTTAAAAATGTAATTGTCCGCGCGTCCTGCCCCTGCGGAGAGCAGGACACGTGGGCAAAAAAAAAAGCCCTAAAGTCCCCTGGCATGCAGCCTGGGACGGACGATGGGGACTGCACCGGAGCCAGAAGGTAAAATATCCCTCCCCTCACCCCCATTATGACATTTTGTAAATTTGTGGGTCCACTGGTTGCGTGGCATTGGCTACTCTTTTAAAATGATCCATTTGTTTTTTCACTCCTGCTGCTGCAAAGTAGTTTGAATGGCAGGCATTGGCTTCCAGGGTTACGCTGTGGCTGCTGTGGATGGGGAGTGAGGGGCACAGGGTGTTGGGGGGGGGGGG